>JANHFT010002810.1:118435-132336 GCA_032467955.1 Pseudoxenodon macrops | reverse complement strand
ACTGGCCTTTAAATACCTTTTTATTGATGCAAATTAGTGTGGCTGTTGTTTGTTCCGTTACTATGACTCAGAAGTAGCCAAACAAACAACATCCACACTAATTTGCATCACATAAAAAGGTATTTAAAGGGCAGTGCTCTGACAGACGAGCACAATTCAAAGCACACTGACGATGTCTCCTCGAATGGTGATGAAACGTTTGCAACCAAATTGCCAAGCTCGGAGCTCAGACCAACAGCCCAAATATTAAGCTATTTTTTATTTATATGTATCACTTTGTTCTTCCAAAGACAACAGTATCAAGCCTACATATACATTACTCACATAAGCAACACCAAACATTACTATTAAACCACCTGTAAATCTGTTTGTTCCTGTATGTGCGTGTATCTTGAGAAGAGCTAATCATTCTTTCTTGCTCTGTTTTTAAAGAAAAATATTTTGGGGGAACAGATTGAAAGTCACGAAGCAAAAGTCATAGCCGAACTACTGATGGAGAAAGTGGAAAGCCTTAAAAAAAAGAAAAAAATGTCTTCCAGAAAAAAGGTGGGCAATATTTTATAAGATATTTTTTCCAGAAATATACCTTAATGTTATTATCATCTACCATCAGTATCTTTGACATTGTTAGAACTGCCGCATTTGGCCTGCAAAGAATCAGTGTGATGCTAACGAAGAGATTTTCCTGAATATTTACAGCCCAGATATGGTAGTAATTGCTCCTGAAGGTCGAATAACTTTTCTGAATATTTGACCAGATCACTGAAATTTGGGTGTCCCATCTTATTGAATGATCAACTACTAATACGAACCCCTTCTTCATGCCCTCCAGATATGTTGGCTTTGGTGATTGGAATTTGGGTTGCTGTATGCATGCCAGGTTTGAGAAACTGCCAAAAAGCAAAAATGCCATGTAATACAAGCCTGGAAAAATGCATCCTGCGAACAAAAAACTACTTTGTTTCCAAAGGATGCCATTCTTACGTTTCCTTTCCTTTTTCAATTTCAACATTTCACGGTTGAGACTGAATCATTTCAAATATTTGCAGATTGGTGGAGTTAAAGAAGGCTGACTTTGAATGGGACTGCAGCCCAAACAGGTGGTAGTAAACAAAAATCTGATATGGGAATCCTTTGCAATCCCTGGGAGATCATTGCAAAATAACACAACAGTATGTTCAGGAAAAAGAGTGAGTCATAAGATTTAATCCAAAGAGGAAAGGGACCGATATTGAACAACTAGGAAATATTTAATACATTGTAACAAAGTTAATAAAGAAAAGAGTTTTCCTCTCTTTAAGGTTTAACACAGCTGATATTCCTGTAGCAGGTAGGACCGAAGAAGCTGGGTTTCTGAGACTACAAATGCAATAATTTCTCAGTATTTTACTTGCTCAATCGTGTTTTCTGTTCTTTTCCTCCCTTTTCTGAAAACCAGGATGAACTCTAACTTAAGAAGTGAATTCAAATCATAGTGAATCTGCAGCAGTGGCCTGATCAGATCATGTTCCTCAAGAAGAAAAGGAAATGCACTGAAATTCCTGGGCACGTGAATCTTCTACGACTATTAAGGAACATGTTCTGAATCATCCAAAGTGTACATTTAGTAACAGAGATGTCAACTCCAGCAACCAGTTTGGTACCCCAACTACATCTCAGGAAGGCTGTTCTTCTTTGATTATGGACATGGGACTTGATAGGTAGTGGGTTGTTGTTTTTTTCTTTCCACCTTCCCAATCGTACTCTAGAGAATCATCTTTTCTTGAAAAAAGAACCTCAATAAGATGGCAGGTGAATAGTCTTTTCTTCAAGATAGAAAGACTAAGCAAATCTTTTCGACTCTGAGGGGAAAAGACTGATCTTCGGTTCCGTCTCTGAGGGAAAAAGGCTGAATTTCGGTTTTACTGTTAGTGTGCTTTGTCAAGGATTCACGGAGTAAGCTAAAGATCTAGGAATGATCAATTCCCTTCAACATTCAATCCTCTTTATGTAGAATATGAGTTATCCCAACCTCTAGACTATGTTGAAAAGCACTCAGATCATCACAAACAACTACATGAAGATTTCAGTGCATGGCAGTCAAGAGGAAACCATGCTTGGGTTGGTGGAACATTTTATGGAACACCACTGTAAGTGTTTAAAGAGCAGTGACTTCATCTCTAGAGTCATACAGTCAACTCAATTCATCAGCTGGCAGTAAATGCACAAGGGTGCAGTGTTGCAAGTTAAAGCAGTTTGATTTTTCATCCCAGGCTAAAGAGTTTCCTTTGCAGATTGTAATAATATATCTAAGAATATTAATGAGCAGAGGGATTACCCATCATGGCTTCTGTCATGATCACTTGAAGCAAAGGGAGATAATATTGGCATGGAAAATTCATTGGTTTCAGCAAAACTTGCTTCCAGGTAAGCAACTATAGTAGAAGAACAGCTTAAACCTTTTTACATCAAAGCAAGCCTATAAAAAGATATATCTGGGTGGAATTTTTCCAGTTCAGAGAGTCCCTTTTTCAGTTTATGCCACAGCAGAATTATTCTGTTTTTTAGAACAGAATAGTCAAACCTGCATCTGAGGCATGCAATGTGCTTTGTTGCCAGCCTACTCCTATGTCTTAAGAAGCAGAATTATAAAACATAAATTTATATTTCAAGTGCCTTCTGAACATTTACTGATGGTTATGGTTACTTTTGTGAAGCTTGTAGTATTGAGAACCTACTTGAGATATTCTCATTAGACATGTTCAAGGATTGAGAGCAGTGTCCTTGATGCATACACATACAATATAATACTTGTCTGATGCCAAATCAAGACCTATAAAATTATGAAACTTATTTCAGGTTCTTAAAGTCCATATTTCACTTGTTCTCACACCTTTCCTTGCAACTCTCTTGCTAGTTACTTGAAAAAAAATCTTTCTCTGCTTAAAAATAAAGTGGGGTGTTTAATATTGACACAAGATTAGTGGCAGTATTGTTTTAAGATAAGGACACCATTTTTCACACATAGCTTTTTGTATTATCTGCCATCAAGTTGAGGTCAATTGTTGGTGACCACATCCTAATTATTACCGACTTCTTGTATGTGTAATATTTTTCTACATATGGAAGGATCAGGAAGGATATATGTACTTCCATAATCTGAAATATCCATATCCAAATGTAATCCGTGATAGTTGAGCTAGGAACGCAAATCTTGTTACAAATTTCCAGGCTAACATTACAGACGTTGCTGGTGAATAGAAAGCAAAACAAGAATATGATTTGGTCTAAAAATGGCTACATCTATTGATAAATGTTTTTGTTCATCAGTTTCTCATATAGCCTATTTGGGATGCAGGATTCAGTAATGTAAAAAAAATATTTTAAAATGCTACCTTGCAGGAAGAGGAGAAAAAGCTGCCTGCTATTTACTTTTACTCTTAGAAATTGATTTGCAAATTATTTTCTGTATAGCTGAGAATGGATTTTGCTAATAAGGAAACCTGATTTATGACAGGGTTTGGAAGATCTCTTAGGCTTACCTACCTTGATGATACGATCTAGGCCAAAGATTTTACACTGTAGGAAAAAACTCCTATCATAAGTATGTAGTCATACTTTTGGATACTAGCCTGGAAGAAGAACAAGCAATTGAAGAAACAGAATAAATATTTGATTAATTGGGCTTGCATTTGAAGAAGTCTTAATGTAAGTAGCCTGAACTCATTTGTGAGATGGGCCCATTATTGGCTACAGTATTTGGAATCAAATATATGTAAAGGCACAAAAGCTAAAACAACTTGTCTGGGGAAAATATCTGTCTTAAAATCAGTTGTAAAGTTTGCAAATAAAAGACACTCTTCTTTTTAACCTTTTAAGCAGAACAGATACAGATCTACACTGTGACCGACAAAAATTCTTGTCTCCATGATTGTATTGTAAACTAGAGTTTATGATAAATTTAACTGTATTTCAAGATTGTGATATGTAATGTTTGTCAGATATTTTTCCTGAATATGTTCTTGACCGTGTTGCTTCTCTTCAACAGTCCAAGAATCTTTAATCAAGAGGCAAAGCTCTAGTGATGGAAAATGAACTCCATCCATCCATCCACTGCCCTTAGTTTCTCAAAACCCCGCAGCAAATATTTGTGGAACAGACGGTGAAACCCTGATGAGTCACACTGCCATCTTGTAGATTATCTCGCACAGACAATGCTCATGCCATTGAAGATACCTCTTTCAGTGTCCTTAAACTCCCTATCCCACCTCCCTCTTATTATTTTTTTAAGTATATTTATTGAAAATATGGGACATCAGCAGGTTTCAAGTTGGTAGCCATTTCCAGTATTGTCTTTACAAAATGCCTCCAGGTGTCATTTTAAGGGGGGTGGAGGGAATGATGGATGGTTGTAGCCCAGAATATTGTTTGGAAATATGACTTGAGAAAACAAAATGGGGGAAAGATTAGAGTACAGTGAGGGAAACTATACTTTCTATTAAATATCTTTTATCAGCCATTTTGGGTATAGTCACTCAGCCATCACACATCAGCTATTTTTAAAAAAAATATCCACAGGATGTTCTCTGAACTAGAAATGGGCTCTTTGGCCTAAACCAAAGGTGGGATTCAGCAGGTTCTGACCAGTTCTGGAGAACTGGTAGCAGAAATTTTGAGTAGTTTGGAGAACCAATAAATGCCACTTCTGGCTCCACCCCAGAGGTGGGTTCCTGCCGGTTCGCTAGAATTTCCCCCCGCTTGCCCAACCAGCAGCGATGGGCAGCCAAAAACGCCCCCAAACCGATCCTCTGGCTCAAAATCAGTGCTCTGGCCTCAAATTGGCTGAAAAACAACCTTGCGCATGTGCAAAGCCTTCTGTGCATGCGCAGAGGTTTTCACCTGGAAGTGATGAAGGTATGTGCATGCACACTTCTGGTGCAACTCCAAACCGGTAGGGAAGGTAAGTAGAACCCACCCCATCCTCTGCCTCCCAAGTCCCAGCTGATTGGAAGGAAATAGGGATTTTGCAATAGCCGCTTGAAGTGGGAAGGGAATGGAGATTTTACAGTAATCCTTCCCCTGTTACACTCACCAAGCCACGCCCACAGAACCGGTAGTAAAAAAAAATTGAATCCCACCACTGGCCTAAACCAGTGTGCTATAGAAACATTACATAGATATGAATTTAAAATTCCCTGATCCTTTTCCTAGAAATCAAAGAACTAACCAAAATGCTACCATAGTTCTAAGGATTTTTTTTTCCCCAGTCAAAAGATCATCAGTCATGAAATCCAGGAAGGAAGACTTGTGGCTTCAGCCAAATAAATAAAAGACTTGTTTTTGTGGAGGAAGACATGCTATTGGAAGCCAAATTCCCAAAGCAGACGGTTTCAGCAGATGCAACCTTCAGATCAAGCATCTGTGACATGTCCAGAAAAAATAAAAGATACTGAACAGGAGAAGAATGTATTACACTTGCCCAACATGTTTTGTAATACTCTGCAAGGCGATGTATGAAGTAGCAAGCCTGATGGGGGCAATTAGTAGCTTTTGATTCCTTATTGAAACTCCTAACTATATTTGCACACTTGGACACAAATCTGCTTGTCCTGCCTCACAGAATATCTAGGCATTGATGGCGAGCTGGAGGCAGGCCTCTCTATTAAAAAGGAAGCAGCCATCTTGGCTGAGATCTCAGACCTTAAAAACGTTTGAGAGAGAGTGAGTGTCGCCATGGCTCAACTGGAGTTAGAGACATTGGATATGGTGATGGTAGGTTTAGCCATCCCCATTCCCTTCCCGTTTCACCTTCCCCCCTCCCCCCGCGTAGGAGTGAAAAGCAAAGCCAGATGCCCTTCACCCACCCACCCCCATTTTATTTCAAATTTTAGGCTCTTGTCCCTAGAAGGAGATTGAATCTTGCATTACCTCTTTTATCCAGGTTCACGTGACACAGCTGAGCAGGGGGAAACAGTTTAAACTAAAACAAGCCTGAGGCTATTTGGGGAGAAAACTAATCCTCTCTTATCCTCCTGCTGACTCAGTTTTTGTGTTCTGTTGAAGTGTATTGTGCAAACCTATTAGCCTTGTCACATTCAGTGAAATCACATCCCTTGTAAGGGCAATAAAAGAGGTTTCTGGTAATGTTTAAGGGGACCAGATTTTTGGGAACAGAGGAGGGAAGCAGATATATAGACACAAGTACAAAGCAGTGAGGGCATTGCATATTTGCAATTACCCGCTTCTGCCCCATTTATTTATTTGGCTGAACACACTTGCATAGCAGTAAGCCATAATGAGTTTGCTCATCATGCTAAGTCAAAAACAAAACTGCAGAATCATAGAATTAAAAGAGACTTGAGAGGCCATCTAGCTCAGGGCAGGATCTACTAGAAGCTCTCTGACAGATGACCCAGAACATGTAGAATTCTGACTGACTCTCCCACTTTGCAGTCTAGAAACTCTTGCCTCAAACTTTTTTACATTTTCTTCTGCAGTAATTAAGACCTAAACCTGGGCTTGTAGCAGACATAGTTTTGAGTTCTCTTCAGGCAAGAAGGCAACACTGGGCTGGTTTGCAGTTCACAAAACTGTAATTCCCTTGCAGCATTCATGAGATTATCATCATTAGTTCGCCGTCAATAAGCATCAGTAAACTCCAGCCTTTCTCCCTCCTTGGTGCTTCCTTTTTGTTCTGCCTCTTCCAACATCCTTGCCAAAAAAGCCAATGCAGTCCTAGGCTGCCTCAACAGAGGAACAGTATCAAGATCATGCAAAGTGTTAGTACCACTATATATTGCTTTTAGAAGACCACTCTTGGAATACTGCATCCAGTTCTGGTCACCATTATACAAAAAAAGATGTTGAGACTGTGGGAAGAGTTCAGAGAAGAGCAACAGTGATGATTAGGGGGCTGGAGGCTGAATTGTATGATGAATGGTTGAGTATAGTCTAACAGAGAAAAGGACTAGGGATGACATCATAGCTGTCTTCCAATATTTGAGAGGCTGTCACACAGAAGACAAGCCAACTGAGGACCAAACAAGAAATAATTAATTCTGTTGCAATGCAGGTCCTACGTTTTCTATATGTGCCATGATATCACACACATGTACACCGGGGCAGAACCTGTGATGTAATTGCTTTTGCCAAAGTGTGGAAGTTGCTGGAATGAACATAAAAGTCCTATTGAATCTGAGAGAGATTGAATAGGTAAGGTCACTGGTTGGCAACGAGTAAAACTCAACTGACTGTCAGAGTTACATATTATTTTATGCTTTGTAAAGCTTTTTCAAACCCCAATGAAAATAAGGCACACAGTGAACATTTCATGAAGCCAGTATAGATTTTAAACTGCTATGCCAGATGAACTAATAATTATTTGGCAAGGAGAGAAGTTCAGACTATATTTATTTAGTATGATAAGTAAACTGAATCATCGTTAGAAATTTTAAAGCCCAAATTTAGGTAAGACTTTGGTGTGGTGGTTAAGGGACTAAGCTAGAAATAGGGAGACTGTGAGTCTAATCCTGTTTTAGGTATAAAGCCAGTTGGGTGATCTTGTGCCAGTCACTCTAAGCCCCCCAAAATAAGAAACTTGATGACAATACTTTTTCTTATTTTAATTTTATTTTTGTTATCTTTTTATTCTTTGATAAAACTGTCTTCATAAATGTCAATATCATCACACACAGCCCTTCTTTGAATTCTGCCAGCATTATGTCTATGAAGACAGTAACAGTGGTACCTCTCACATGACTGAGTTAAGCATGTTATAAGGAGGAGGCACAGCCTGGTATCCTCTAGAAGTTTTGGCTTTTAACAATCATCTTCCTCAGTTAGCATGCCCAATGGCAAGATATAATAGGAGCTACAGTTCAAAATGTCAGGAGATCCAAGGTTGCCTATTGCTGGTCCAGAACCCAAGTACAGGCAATGTCCTGCAGCCAGGCCAGGGAGAGAGTTTCTTCTAAAGATGTGCAAAATGCTAAGGCCTTTTCTCCTAAAAGGCTGCCTCCCACCCACCCCCCTGGTTCTCTTGCATCTCTTGAACCCACTCCAAAAGACTGTACCACAAACATTGTACCACCATTTGGCAGACCCTGTCACAGCTGGAGCTCCAAACTGACAACTGGGATTATTAGTGCCAAGCTGGTTTTGACACCCAGTTTTGAGAGCAAAGTAATATCTCAGCATCTGGTGTTTTGATGTCTGGTTTGGTTTCCAGTCTGTCTGTGCAAAAGAAAACAAACTCACAGCTGAACAACTACTTGACATTATCCCAAAGGACTGTAACTTCTTACTGAATAGAACGTTAGTCATTCTGGTTAGAACTAAACAATCGAGACCTAATTTGCCTCTCAGGGACAAATAACACCGTTTTGGGGAATGGGAAGAGATTTTGTTGAACAAAAATGGGACGGGAGAATCTGTTCAAATCTTCTTTGCCATCCTAAGCTCACATTGCGGTCCTAGTTCTAATCACCCATTCTTATGGCTTCTGTTTTAATTTACAAAATGTTGTCAAATGTGTGTGTTTTGTATTGTTTTATGAATTCAACTTCTAAAAGACGTTTGTTTTCAGGGTTCGTTGTCCTGCAATTGATTTTTCTCTTTGTCATCTCTATTAGAAGGGGGCTTTCATTTTTTTATAACCATTTTGTTCTTTCAGCAAACATTTTTATTAGGATTAAGGACAAAAATATTGTTCAATCCATGTAGTTGGTAATCGTATTTTTCCTTGTAGTCTGGTCAAGCAGACTATCAAAAATTTATTAGAAAATAACATTATACAGAGTATCATAAAACTTCTCCAGAGGGAGCATTTTTATAGATGTTGAGAATATTTGAGAGAGAGATAACTAGAAAAAGGGGAAGGATAGGAGAAGTAAACATCATTGGAATACAGGGTGAAAAGGGATTGTATAGCAGTTAACCGATTTCTAAAATCTTGCTGAAATGCAACCAAAATAGAGAGAGGCACTTACTGGAGGACAATTTTGGAAATATGTTTAGAATTTACATTAAAACCTTCTTTATTATGGACTCTTAGCAAAGATTAAAACTGTTCCAATATGTTCCAAACATAACCTAAAGCAATGAACTGCTTAATCAGGATGTCCCATTATATTGTAAGTTGATATCTTAAATGCTCTTGAAGCCAGTAAATCCTACTCATGCCATGTTAGATACATTTTACTGCAATTAATGTGATTTCTGTATGGTTTTAAGTTACCTTTGGGATGGGAATAATTAGAGTCAGCTGGTAGCATTTCACCTCTCTCCCCCCTGCCCTTTAAACAAGTCTTTCCTTAGTAGAAACGCTGGATGTGATGTCCAGGTTATGGTCACTTCCTCCTCTCTCTTCCTAGTCTTGGCTTCTTTCAAACAAAGCCTACAACAACTGGGATGGACTTATCAAAGGAGGAATGGGGTCCAAGGCTAAAGTAAGAAAGCATTTCCACCCTTTTGTTCAGTAGGTGAACAGACCACAGATCCACAAGAAGACTTAAGTGAGGATCTGTGTTACATGGGAACCCATATGATCTCCCAGAGAGTGGTGGAGATAGGAGCACTAACAGAAAGGCCCAGCACATTAGCTCACAATGAAACATATTTTCTTTCTTGGTTTACAACTCTATAATTCTTCAAGTGAAACCTTGATTTCTTAAATCTCCCCACAAGGAACGCAACAGGCCAACTTGCCATCTGGATATCCCCACCAAAATTACTGACAAGACTGTTTCCTATGAAGTAGTCCAGACGAGGCAGTTAAGTGGATGTTAATTTTACAACATCTGCAGTGATTTATGTGATTTGTTTAATGACATCATTACAAAAATAAGGCAAATTGGGTAATTCATGGCTATTTGCATCATTGGTGTGATTAAGTTATTACAGATGATGCAGATTGACGCATATGTCAATTATCATGATGACATCCTTTCAAATTTAATAGACCTTCTGGAATAGTGGATTACCTCGGAAATGATCCATGAATGAGGTTTCATTGTGATTTGATAGGGGATAAGCAATTTGTCATTTACAAGGTTAGAGATGCTCATATTATTTCCGTTGGGGGGAAAAAGTCATCTTTCCTTATAATAAAATGTTTCTCCATAAGGCAATACAAATAAATTCAGAATTATTCCTTTGTCTGCCATAATGTTATGATTCAATTAACTTGAACCATAAACATTCATGCATTCATATGTTCTCATTTCTCTCCCTTATTTTATCTGCACATAGGTGTGTGTGTGTGTGTTTTGCTTATAAAGATGTCAGAAAGTGTAGAAAAATAATAGTTGGCAAAAGGAGGTTTCAAATGGTGTTACAGAGGGGCCTCTATATCATTATTAAGTCCTGAATTTGGGGGAAGTCTATTTCCCCAAGGGATAACTTGGAGATGACTTCAACAACTTTAGCAGGAAAAAGTGTCTGACATAATTTCGCAGCTCATTTGTTCAATATATTTCACACGGCTGGGCAAACACTCACAATATGAAACCTGAATAAGGAGAACCAATACCAATTGATTTTCTTCTTCTGTGGGATATCGAGATGACGGCCATTCTCCACCCACCCTTCTTCCAGTCCATGGCCTTTGACATCTGGAGCCTAAAGGTGATTGTCTGACTTTCTTCCCTATTCATCCTTAGCATTTCAGCTTGGTGAGAGCAGAGTTTTGTTTTGTTTTTTTGAGAGTCTAGGGATTGAAAGCAGCGCCAATATGGAAAAGATCTCCGTTCTTCCAGTCAAAATCTTTTATCTTTTATTAATAAAAAGAGGAAGAATGAGGCAGAAAGCCAATCCAGAGACAAAACAATTTTGTACGTGCGGGACATAAAGAGAGACAAAGATATGTCCCTTCTTGAAAATGAAAATAATTCTTAATCCTGTTTACTGCATGGCCTGGGGAAACTAGCCGTTTCAATCGAGGTGAGATATAAACGTGAATAATACATTTCTCTAATCCTTTTGTATAATATGCTTAAATTAACATGGTTTACCTTGACAGGGATTTCTCGGTTAGACTGATGGGGTACCCTATGTGCTAAATTCAAATGTAGTTTGCTACTGTGTGGCTCACTGTTTTGTCTAAATCCAGTCTTTGAATTGCTTTTCATGCTCAATTATTCTTTTGAATGACCCTTCATTGTCCTTTGACTGAAGAGAAGAAAGTGAGGCTGAGAACGAATCATTCTGCTGAAGCTTCCAACTGAGATCCTTCTGGGAAGAAGATCAGTTCATTCAAACTCATAATCCTGATTGGTATATAACCATTAGATTGTTGGGCAACATTTCGTCCCCCTAGTATTGGGAGAATACGGAGGTTTCATGTTTCTGTAGTTATCCCTGTTCTGATAACACATCCAAGCAGCCGATCCTATGTAACTGATGGAGCAAAAAAGGATCGCCATCTGTAACATTGACAGCAGGGGAATTGGAGTTGTATGTGAACCTCTCTGGGACATAAAAGCCAAAAATCTACTTTTTGAGTGGTTGAAGTAAAAATGGGGTGGACACTGTGTATTATTCCAGAGTTCAGACAGTCAGGAGCAAGAACTGAAGCTCTGAAAAATAGCTGCTTGAATACAAAACCATGAAAGGAAATGATAGTCCTTCTTTTGGCCGGTCTCAGGGGCATTGCTTAACAATTTCAGTTTTTCCCCTTAATGGATTTTCTCTGGCAAGAGAAAAGATGGAAGAAGAGGTAGACATGAGGGGAGGATGGACATGAGGGCAGGGTTACCAAAGGCAGCCAGCATAACAATCTGTAAATAAAGCAGAGGTATTACACAATAGCTTTGTGCAGGAATAGCTTTATGATCCTAGCCTGCAGATTCAGGATAATCATTAAAGGAAAACAAATTCTGATCTAGCAAAGCTCATCGCATAATCTGTGTAGCTCTGTGAAATGCAGTTCCATTCAACACCGCACATTCTTTGAGCAAGTGGCAAACTCCTGTCAATGAAGTCTGCTAAAATGGCATTGCCATCAGAATCCAGATGCTAGCAACTGCACATCATAATCATTCGGTCCTCTTGTAACTGCACTCACTTAGGACACAGTACATGGCCATAGATAGTAGAAGATAATTCTAGCCGTGTCACAATCTGACAGGCTCGCAGAAATGTAACGTCCTAACATTCAATGCCTATTCAAAACAACAATAGGCCAGTGTTTTTGAAATAAATGTGCTTGAAAGGAATAGAACATGCTCCAAATATACGTAACATCCAGATGCTGTGGCTTATGAGATAATATGTATAAGAACTTCCAAGCTTGCGGTTAATCTTTGTTATTAGAATTCATTTTCTACACCGAAGCCTGAGGTTTTCAGAAGATTCTGAAGACATTTAGGACTAATTGGCTATTTTATGATAAAGAGAAACAGATTGTATCACGGAAAGTCAAGGACACAGCTCCAAGATTATAAAAAAAATAGGAGAAGCAAAAGCATCAAATCTTACTGTGTTTGGGGTTTTCCATTTGCTGGAACGAAGAAAGATCATATCTTACAATGAACATATTTCAATTAAATGATGAGAGAGAGGGAGGACAACGGGGAGGGGAGAGGAGGGGGAGAGGGAGGGAGACAGAGAGAGACAGAGGGGTAACTTTCTATAAAAGCAAGTCAGCTATTCTGTGCTTAAATTAAAAAGGTGCAAGCATGCCAAATATCATGTAGAAATAATGGCAGACATTGTTATACCTTCTAAAATTCAGAGCTATCCTGCTTCACACTGAATTTGGAAATTCACTGAACTTAAAACTAGTTTTAAGAAGTTGGCTTCTGTGCATTCCATCTGAACTTGGTATTGCAAAAAATTGGAATCCATCGGTTTCTCCCACATATTATCTGTTCACAACAATATGAAGTCACAGGCTGCCTGTTCTTTAGCTGGTGTTCACCTTCAGACACACTGAGTTCTTCCAGAGAACCCAGGATGACGTAATGTATCAACATAGTATATATGCGTGGCCTTTTATTATTGCTTTTTAAATTAAAAATAAATAAAATGATTTCTGTTAAACCAAAGGCTAGTTTTTCTCTGCACTTGCCCCCCCCCCCAAGATATTCTTAAAAAATAAACATGGTGGCAGGCTGCGTTTCAGAACTTATATGGAAGCGTGCAATTAATTCTGATGAATTACAAAGAACAATTGTCTTGATTCTTCTAGATATTCGTGAAACAGAAAATTTCTGATCTGGAGCTTTTAGTATGTTTAGGGTATTTTTTAATGGGATGTGCAAAACTTTAAAGCTGCTACTGAAATAATTACACAAAAGCTGGAAATGTTTCCACAAATGTATAAAGAAATGAAAGAAAATATTTTTAAAAGCCATATGAAAAAGATTAAACATCTTAAAGGTACAGGTAAGACTTGTTTTAAGTAAAGGAGAAGGTTCAAGAAGAAAAGGTTCATTAAAAAAGAATTGTTCCACAGAAGTAATTTCAGAGATCCAAACGTTTCTTTCAATGCATCAATTGTAATTAAAAAAAAATTTGTTTACACTCCATGTGAAATACAACAAAAAGATGGAAACAACAAATCTTGTTACGATATTTTCTATGGGAAGCCATGGGAATGACCTTGGAGAAAGCATCCAGAAGCTATTAGGACAGAAGATGCAGAAGAAGCATAGGCTAAGCTCAAGAAGGCAAAAAAGAAAGAAGAATCTGACTGAATGGATAAATGATGGTCATATAATAACTAAAATATGCAAATTGTTATTAAGGTTTGATAAAGAGGATGAACAAGTCAAAGACTATATGGTGAAATGGGATACAATCTTTGGTTATAACACACTGTAAATATGGATATATGGGAGAAATGTGGGAAACTGTGAGAGCACATGCACCAAAGACAAATTCCTTGTGTGTCCAATCACACTTGGCCAATAAAGAATTCTATT
>JANHFT010002810.1:31038-45860 GCA_032467955.1 Pseudoxenodon macrops | reverse complement strand
TTCTTGTGCTAATCAGGCTGTGCTGAAATTGAAACTGAAACTAAAACAGGCTTGTTTGCTGTTTGCTTCAAGGAGGCAAATTGCTGGGAAGCAGGTTTTTTTTTCTTGTGCTAATCAGGCTGTGCTGAAATTGAAACTGAAACTAAAACAGGCTTGTTTGCTGTTTGCTTCAAGGAGGCAAATTGCTGGGAAGCAGGTTTTTTTTTCTTGTGCTAATCAGGCTGTGCTGAAATTGAAACTGAAACTAAAACAGGCTTGTTTGCTGTTTGCTTCAAGGAGGCCAATTGCTTGGAGGTAGATTTTTTTCCCCGTGTTTTCCTCCCCAAAAGCTTTATGCGTCTTATACTTCAAAGCATCTTATGCTCCCAAAAATACGGTAAGTTTAAATGTCTCCTTTTGAAAAGACCGATACGTTATCATTGACTATGAGGACATTAATACTGTTAAAAACTTTTCATGTAAATATACTTCAGCTTTATTTTTGTAGTGGGAGCAACTTTTTAAAGTACTTTACCTCCATCCCTAATCGAATATCCTCTAGAACTCCGTCCACCACGTGAATTCCAACATCCTCTTGGTAAAGGACCAGTCCTGCCAGGAGATTGGCTACACAGTGAATGCTATTATATTTCACATTCCAAATGTTGATCATGCAGCATATCACGTAATCTTTCAATTCGTGGTCATGCCAAGGCAGCTTGCGCATTTGTCTCAGGACCTGAGCAAAATTGTAAAGAACCTTAAATAACTCAAGAGTATTATGTTTTATTTACAAAAAATTGGATACATACATTTAGTTGTTAAAGAGTAAAACTTTAATTTCATTTGATTTCTGAAAGAAAGAGGCATCCATTAAACCCAAATTAAAATAAGCCGTGAATCGCATGGCTGAATAAACTGACATTATTTCTGTTTTATTCATTATTTATATTTATAAATTTATATTTATTATTTATAAATTGTCAGAAATGAACGAAATTGTATCAGTGGTCCTGGATCTCTCCGGGGTAAAGTCTGAAGTGAAATTTTGCCTGTTGCGTCCAACATCTGCTGAATGGAAGTTTAAGGTTTGAGAATTTTCAATAATATTCCAAAACAACCACACAGTTTTTGACACTCATATTCTCTTCATGACCTGTTACCCCAATAAATTCCAGACCTGTAGGTACTCTAGGCAAACCCTGCTAGCTACAGGCAACCAATTCAATTCTTAAAAAATTCAAAAACCTTTCAAGGAAAGCTTTGAATTCATCATATTTTTAAATATGATGAAACAGTGGTTGTTACCAGCTTGTGAACAGTCGACTTGTGGCAGGTAAGAATTTTCCACTGTTTTAAGGCGCCACAAACAAATGATGTAACAAACAAGCCGGCTTACACTTTAGTTGCACTTTAGTGATCATTGCAAGCTCATCTGCAGACCCAGCTTAAGAAATGTTGGTTTAAACTATTTAATTGAATAACCACGTTGTTCCGGAGAATATACACGTGAAACGTAATGCAGAAAAACTATAGCAGGAAAACTTAATCATCGATAAGAAACCTGAGAAACATTATTCGATCTCTGAATCAAATGTTGATTCAATATTGTCATTTTAAGCTCAACGTTGTCGAATTTTAAAATACCTGGTTTCCACCTTGGTTCTCCGTTTAGAGAACGGGCCAATGTCCCTTAAGGATCGCAAAACAGGGAGAAATAAAAATGTCTCTCCCCGTATCGATGCCGGCTACAGAGGAAGAAAAATAAAGAACCTTTTCAGTGGTGACTTTGGAAAGATCCTTATAGAGCAGTTTTCGAATGTATTCCTGGATGGGAGGGCGCTTCTTTTTCACCGTTTTCTCCGCTGGGGGAGGGTTACAGTAATAGTAGGCGTTTTCCACCATCGTGACGTAGCGCGCGTCAAGGTGCATGGCTTGTTTCTTACGCATCATTTGCTCCTAGAGACAAGAGGCGAAAACATTCAGGGCAGGAAAGCTCTGCGCGCAAGGCGGCTGGTTTCCAAATCTCAGAGGTGGGTTCCTACCGGTTCTATCTGGCTCTATAAGAGTAGGTAGTAACTCCACGGAGCCGGTCCTGTCGGTGGCTCCGTGGGTGCCGCCATCTTGGATTTTGCTTCTGCGTATGCGCAGAAGCTAGTTTTTTACTGCCGCGCGCGCAACCCTGAGCGAACCGGAAGTAGAAAAATTCAGAACCCACCTCTGCTAAATCTGATACATAAATACATAAAAAAAATTAATTAGACGCTGGTTTTGATAAGCCTCGTGGCCCTCCCTCTCTAACCAAGTCAGAAGCTTCGGAATACAGATTAACGATTTATTGAGGTAAAGATAAAGGTTTCACTCTCCGGTTGTGTCTGGCTCTAGGGCACGAAGGAGCCAGCGTTGTCCAAAGACAATTTCCGTGGTCGTCTGGCCAGCGTGGCTACATGCCAAAGGCGCACAGAATGCTGTTACCTTCCCATCAAAGTGGTACCTATTTATCTACTCGCATTTGCATGCTTTTGAACTGCAACTTTCTTCCAAGGTTACTTATGTGACGTGCCCTCAAAATATATACCTACAGCCCAATCATAATATTTCACTCTAGCCCTAGAATTACCTTCTGTACTTACTAGAAGGATCCATAATATGAAGAGAGAAAGAAAGAAAGAAAGAAAGAAAGAAAGAAAGAAAGAAAGAAAGAAAGAAAGAGAAAGACGGAAGGAAGGAAAAGAAAGAGGGAGGTAGGAAGAAAGGAAAGAGGGGGGAGGAAGAAAGAAAGAAAAAAGAAAAAAGGAGGGAGAAAGAGAGAGAGAAAGGAAGGAAGGAAGGAAGCTTTTGGTGCAGACTATTCTCCTCCCGGGAGGCAGAATTCCCCCACCCCCCAAGACCATGAGCCGCCAGAAGGGAGGGGTCTGTCGTAAACAATCCTTACCAACAGGACGCTGGTCCTCAAGTGGGAGTCCGGAGACCTGAAGAGGAACCTGCCGCAGGTCTCCAGCAGAGTGCAGGCCATCTCGATGTGGTGATGGGAGAAGTCGGACAGGAGCATCTGCAAAGAATTTGCATCGCCCTTTGAAGGGATCTCGCCACGAAACGTTCAGGGTGCGGTCGGCGGCACCTCGCGCCCTCTACAGGTAGCCCTCGACTTACGACCCACAAGGCAGCCCGGGATTTTATGTCACTAAACGGGAGGTTTGGGAAGGGAGTCCTGCCCCATTTTTATGGCTTTCCTCGCCGCATTTGTTAAGGGAATCACTGCGGCCGTTAAGCTAGCCACACGGTCGTTAAGCGAACCTGGCTTCCCCGTTGACTTTGGCTCGTCAGAAGGTCGCCAAAGGGGGTCACGTGACCCTGGGACGCTGCAACCGTCATAAATACGAGTCAGCTGCCAAGCGTCTGAATTTTGATGATGCTACAATGGTCGTAAATTTGTAAAAGGGTCCAGAGTCCCTTTTTTCAGTGCCGTTGTTAACTTCGAACGGTCAGTAAATGGTTGTAAGTCGAGGACTATCTATATTTCTGTTAGAATTCAAGAAAGCTTATTTTGGGACACAAGCAAAGCCTGGTGCTGCAATGCATATTTGCATATTCTATTCCAAACCGCAACACTAAACCTTAATTTTATTTTATTTTTAAACCCAGAAATGTTTAAATGATAAAAGCATCATTACAGACAATTCAGATTACGCGCATGAACGTTTATAAGCCCCTTTTGAAGCATAATCCCCTCCGGTTAGTCCTGAGGAAGGGACAGGATCCACTCAATGGGACACTGACCTTCAAGCAATGCAGCGTGTCGCTTTTGGAGAACATCTTAAACTTCGTTAGTTCCCCAATGAACCTGACGGTTTTGTTCTTCGTCTCGATGTTGATCTGGTCCTTCTTTCTCACCTGAAGAAGACAAGGATGATGGCTTATTTAGTCCAGATGTGGCAGTGTACATTTTGTTACCCATAAACAGCCGCCGATTTGGAATGCATTAAATGTGAGCACAGTGGTTTGGAATAGAACAGAATAGAGAGTGGGAAGGGACCTTGGAGGTCGTCTAGTCCAACCCCCTGCCTAGGCAGGAAACCCTACAACCACTTCAGATAAAATGGTTATCCAACCTCTTCTTAAAAACTTCCAGTGTTGGAGCATTCGCAACTTCTGGAGGAAAGAACAAACTTTGAGATGGGGGCTGCCTTCACAATGGAGGACCAGAACTATAGCAGCAAAAAATGTTCTGTCTCTCCATTTAGGTTCATATAACGTTAGTTTCACAGTACTACCAGCTAAATAATATTTAAAGGATCCGAAAACAGCTGTTCAGGGAGATTTGCCTTTAAACGCACCTTGTGATTTAACAAAGGTTTAAAGTGTCCCAAGGATGCTTTTTTCAAGAGGCACCTGGACTTTCTTTTGTTTTTCCTTGAAGACATTTCGCTTGTCATCCAAGAAGCTTCTTCAGCTCTGACTGGATTATGGTTCAGTCGGAGTTGAAGAAGCTTCTTGGATGAGAAGCGAAACATCTTCAAAGAAAAAACAGAAAGGCCAGCTGCCTCTTAGAAAAAGCACCTTTGGGACAACCAGGACCTGAGAGGATGGAGAATCTCCATAAACGTTTAAAAGGTTTAAAATGTATTTGCTGAATAACCACATTGTTGCAGAGATTATACACATTAAAATTAATGCAGAAACAATAAATAATTTAAACTGTATTGAGCTGTTTAAAACCAGGTGTGTATAAATAGCTTTTGGATTCAAAGAAAATAGCTGCACCCACTGAGAAAGCTACCTCTGTCTTTAAGAGAAAAAAATCCAGAAATTTAATGACAAAATTCGTTACTATAAGTGAAAACCTGAAATTAAAACTTTTGTGTTTCTGTGTCCAGTACATTTCCTAGACAGCTAACATAACTTATGTAATTGTTATATAAATCGGTAGTTAATCAATACATGTTGTTAAAGTATATTACATATGTGCTGATATATGTATATGCAAAGATGACTTATTTTAAAGCACCCTGGTTTTCATTAACGGTTTATCTAAGTTGTTAATAGTGCAGTTCTTCCTCTGACGTACAACAGACAAAGGAAAGGAATTCACAAGTCAACCGTTGATTATATTTTGGAATAGTAGCTGGATATTCCCTGCCTCCACATCTGGGTACCATGCAAGGAAATACTTAAGAAGATTCCAAAATTTAAAAAGCAGTTGCTGTTTGAGTATTTTATCTCTGAGCCCAGTGTACACGTTGGAAAAGCAAGTATCTAAATATTTAAAGCAGCTGCGAGTTCATGAATACATGCACGGTCAAACTTTAAGATTATGTAATAATATTTTATGGGACGTGGTGGCTCAGGGGCTAAGACGCTGAGCTTGTCAACCAGAAAGGTCGGCAGTTTGGCGGTTCGAATCCCGAGCGCCGCGTAACGGAGTGAGCTCCCGTGACTTGTCCCAGCTTCTGCCAACCTAGCAGTTCGAAATCACGGGAAAAAATGCAAGTAGAAAAATAGGGAACCACCTTTGGTGGGAAGGTAACAGCGTTCCTTGCACCTTCGCCGTTGAGTCATGCCGGCCACATGACCACGGAGACATCTTCAGACAGCGCTGGCTCTTCGGCTTTGTAATGGAAATGAGCAGCACCCCCTAGAGTCGGGAACGACTAGCACGTATGTGTGAGGGTAACCTTTACCTTTTTATCCAAACTTCGATATCTAGATTACCTGAAGTTGCCTTTTCTGCTCTTAAGTAGTAGCTACCGTTCTTGAGGTGGTGTGGGACTCTGCCCTACCTTACATGCTGGGACTCGAAGAGAGGCTTGCAGGTGAATGTTTCTGCTTTGGAAGGGAAGGGACCTTGGAGGTCTTGTAGTCCAACCCCCCCTGCCAGTGGCAGAATTCCTTAATCCGGTAGTCCTCGACTTATAACAGTTCATTCAATGACTGTTGGAAGTGACTACGTCACTGGAGAAAATGACTTAGAACGATTGATCACTCTCATGACCGTCGCCGCATCCCCTCGGTCACGTGATCAAAATTCAGCCGCTTTGGCCACTTGATTCATACTTACGATGGTGACGAGGGCACATGACCTTCTGACCAGCCAAGTCAACGGGGAAGCCAGATTCGCTTAACAACTGCAGTTGTGGCAAGAACAGTTGTCATTGTAAACTGGGGCAAAACGTACTTAACAACCGTCTCGCTTAGCGCAGACATTTTGGCCTCAATTGTGGTCGTAAATCGAGGATTATCTGTATCGCCCCCAAACAAACGGTTGCGCAATCTTTTCTTAGAAACCTCCGATGTTGGAGCACCCACAACTTCTGGTGGCAAGTCGTTCCACTGGTTAATTGTTCTCACTGTCAGGAAATTTCTCCTTGATTCGAGATTGCTTCTCTCCTTGGTTAGTTTCCACCCGTTGCTTCTTGTCCTGCCTTCAGGTGCTTTGGAGAATAGCTTGACTCCCTCTTCTTTGGGGCAGCCCCTGAGATATTGGAAGGCTGCTATCATGTCTCCCTTAGTTCTTCTTTTCATTAAATTAGACATACCCAGTTCTTGCAACCGTTCCTTATATATTTTATCCTCCAGTCCCCTAATAATCCTCTTTGTTGCTCTTCTCTGCACTCTTTCTAGAGTCTCAACCTCTTTTTTACATCGTGGCGACCAAACCTGAATGCCGTATTCCAAGTGTGGCCTTATAAAGTGGTATCAACACTTCCCGTGATCTTGATTCTCTCCCTCTGTTTATGCAGCCTAGAACGGTGTTGGCTTTTTTGGCAGCTGCTGTCCACGGCTGGCTCCTATTTCGATGGTCGTCCACTACGACTCCCAAGATCCCTCTCACAGTTACTACTGTTGAGCGAGGTACCACCTATACTGTCCCTGTGCATTTTGGTTTTTCTCTTGCCTAAATGTAGAACCTTCCTTTTTTCACCCTTGAATTTCATGTTGTTAGATAGGGCCCAATGTTCAAGTCTGTCAGGATTTTAAGAACAGGTTCACGAAATATTTTCTAAAGAGTTAGAGCAACACAGAACGTGGAATGATAGGGTTGGGAGGTCCCTTCCTACTCTACAATCCCAGATCGATTAATCCGAGGAACGGCTTCCCTTCAGAAGTTGTGGGTGCTCCATGGCTGGAGGTCTCCAGGAAAAGATTGGCCATGCTATATAAGGTCTCCTGCTTGACCTGGGGGGTTGGGCTAGAAGACCTCCAAGGTCCCTTTTCCAATCCTGTTATACTACATTCCCAGATCGATTAATCCGGGGAACAGCTTCCCTTCAGAAATTGTGGGTGCTCCATCACTGGACGTTTTCAAGAAGAGACGGGACAGTTATTTGTCTGGAATGGTTATAGAGTTCCGTGCTTGAGCAAGGGGCTGGACTAGAAGACCTCCAAGGGCCCTTCC
Source organism: Pseudoxenodon macrops (assembly GCA_032467955.1). Lineage (NCBI taxonomy): Eukaryota > Metazoa > Chordata > Lepidosauria > Squamata > Pseudoxenodontidae > Pseudoxenodon > Pseudoxenodon macrops. Next base: position 38,485 of record JANHFT010002810.1, on the reverse strand, counting down.
AGATCTGTTAATCTATGTTCTACATTCTAAGCATCTCCTCCGCTTGTAAAAAAAAAAAGGGGGGGGAAGATGATTCCAAGTATCAGTTGTGGAGGAACACAACGTATTATCTAAAGCTTCTGGGTCTCCCTTGACCTCCACATGGCGCATGGGACGGAGACGTTAAGCCAGGTGGGGTCTTTGGCCTCCTTCGCTGGAGGTCCCCAGAGGCTGAGGGAGAAGGCAATGCCTGGAAGAATATCCATAGCTCTAAAGTGATCTGTTCAATTGCCTTGAAAGGATTGAATTAGCCGATCAATCCTCTGAAGCAAATGGAACGCAACGCGTCCGACTTCATTTGCTCCGGCGTGAACGGATTCTCCCTCTTCCACCCACCCACCCCCGGGCAAAACACTTCTATTTATTTCCAGAGTGCACCTCAGTTACAACCAAGGACACCTTGTGGAATATGCTTATCATCCTGATAAATGTTTCTTTCCTTGTTGAAAATTATTCAAGTTAGAGAGGAACCAATGGCCTGAGCCTTTGCTAAAACGTGTATCCGAGTCAAGTTTGGGGTTTAATCACTTATCGATTCATAACAGGATTCTCTACATTGCTTTCTAAAGCAGATTCAGTCCTGGAAAGGAGGGAGGGGGAAGGAAAGAAAAATACCCAAGCTATCGCCCTAATGGCAAAGTCATTTGCGGTGATCAGCTACCATTCATACCGGTCTGATGAAAAATGGCTTATAAGCTCTGATTTCTGCAAGAAGATAGAGTACCCATAGTTACATTTTGACATGCAGGGAAAAATGGCATGCAATTATGATTTCCTAAATGGAACAACTCTGTATCACTGAAAGAAGATATTTAACCCTTTGGAACGGTTTCTGCTATTGTGCTACATTGGCTTGGGTAGAATTATGTCTGAAAATCCCTAGCAGAACTGAATTCAAATTTGCAATGGCACCCCATAGAATGTAAAGCTGGATTTGCCAACGTCCTGTTTCAGTCAGATTCAACCCAGCTCAATTCCCTGGCTTCATATTTATTTTATTCATTTCATTTGCATTTTTGTCGTTAAAATATTTGGGGAGGCTGACATTTTGGGAAAATGTCACCCCCCCAGGTAAATTGTTAACATCTACAATATAAAGTGCAGTTAACTAAAACTCAGGCATAAAATACCTAATCCAGCTTTTTACTACAGAACTGATCCCAAAGGTGATGTCAAAAACACCGTAGCAGTAACAAGTACATACGTCTTGTGGAGTTCATTAGGTCTTTTTTTTTATCCCCCAAGTAAGAGAATTTAAGATTGGGCTTTCAATTTTTTATTTCCCCAGTTTGCAGTTGCAGGAAAATATTAAGTCTATGGAAATCAGTCACCAATGAAGACATCAGAATGGTGCTTTTTTTTTCAAAGAAACAACTATAAATGCTTAATAGTTGATCTGCAAAACTGAATTTGAATGTTCAGGTTTGGGAACACAAGATTGGTTAGTTTATAGGCATGTAGGATGAACATTACAATTTTCTCCCCCCCCCCCAGACAAAAGATTTGCAAAATACCTATACAAAAGTTTTGAGGGAAGAAAATATTAATAAACATCAATACATGCAAATTTGTAGCAGGAGCCGAAAACTAATGAATAGAAAGGGGAAATTGAGAGAGAGAGAGAGAAAAAAAATTAAAGGAATCATTAAGTATATTTTCATGGAGCTAAATTTCAGTAAATTGGGTGAGGGAGCTTAGACTTCAAAGGGCCCTCAGGTGTCTTTTATTATTCCCAGCTAAACAAAGTTAAAATGACAAGATTGATGCTGAAGCAAAGGCATATAAAGCCAATCATCTCATCTAAGGCTGAGCCTTATTAATCTCTCCATTAGTGGATGCTGTCAAACTCATGGCCCATGGGCTGGATGCATAATGCACTGGCCACACCCACGGCCAGTTTAGCAAAGGGTGGGGGAGTCGTGATGCGTCATGTGTCGACACCGTGACGATGAGAGTTTGACACTCCTGTTCTAAAACATCTTTTACAGTCATTACGCTTTCCTTATTATACAGTTATAATCACTACATCTCTAAGTTAGCGGTGTCTATCTCTGAATTGCAGCCTACATGCAAGCTGTAGCAGTTGCATTTTCATGCAAAAATAAGTGCCATCTGATGATGAAAAGCCAAAAGGATCTTTCAGATCTCTGCATTATAGTTCTACCCTTCAATCCATGATTGGGGGGAGGGGGAGAATCCATAGGCATAAATTGAGCTGTCCTCACCCTCCATTGTCAATCCTGAATCTGCTACACTAGTGGGCTAGCAAATGATGCAGGCCAACTTAAGGCAAAGAGGATTCTTCAAGATTCATTTCAGTTCCCACCTGCTAGGAAGGAAATAACCACCATTCGCTCTCTCTAATGTGGGGTGGGGTGCAGGGGTGGGTTCTGGATATTTTTGCTGCCGGTTAGCTCAGGGTCAGGCATGCAAAGCATGCACGCACATGCAGCAATCAAAATCCAAGATGGCGGCACCCACAGAGACACCAAAGGAATTGGTTCTGTGATTGTCATCACCGAGCTACCCTGTTTCCCTGAAAATAAGACCTCCCCGGATAATAAGCTCAATCAGGCTTTTGAGCGCATGCGCTAAAATAAGCCGTCTCCTGAAAATAAGCCATCCCTAAAACATAGCAGCAGCCATGAGGTGACCATGCTCGCCACCTTCTGCACCTCAAAAACAATAAGAGCTCCCCAAAAATAAGGCCAAGTGCTTATTTCTGGGGTCAAAAGAAAATAAGACCCTGTCTTATTTTCAGGGAAACACGATAATAATGCAGATGCTTGGCAACTGGCTCACAATTATGATGTTGCAGCATTTTTTGATCATGTGGTTACTATTTGTAACCTTCGCAGCGAGTTGCTGAGAAGTGATCAATGGGATAGCTGGCAGAAGACCACAAATGGCGATCACGTGATTGTTGGCGGCAATTGGGATTATTGCAAATGACATTGTAAATTGGCATGGTCATATGACATCATGCCACATGACCACATTGTTTGGCAAGGGCGATCCTGGTCCCAATTACAACCTGTAAGCAGGGACTACCTTTTAGTGTTTTTATTATTTCAAAATGTTTCTAGTATTTTTAATTTTTTTTATATATATATATATTTATTGTAAGCCACCCAGAGTCATTGACTAAGATGGGTGGCCATAGAAATTGAATGAGTAAATAAGTAAATATCTATTCAGAACATACAAAATGATTTTAGGGTCTGTGCTCCCTAGAGCCATTCTATCCCTGATCTGAATCTCAACAGTACCTGGTGATTCCCATTGTTTAATGGAACAAAAGGGTATGGGAAGCAACCATATCACCTTTGGTTAATTAAAGCTACATTAGCATGTAATCAAGTTAATTTTTTATCATGGCCTTATCCACTTTGAGAGTCTAGCCCTAAGGCAATACCAGATGTCTTCACACCCTTGGTTTAAAAGAAGAAAATTTCATATTCTATTTTATGTTGAAACATGATGTGAAAAACCTTTCCTATCTTTACATTAATTATTTTCTTCAAAAAGAGGCATTCTTACCCCTCATCCTCTGGCCAACCTCAAACAGCCGTACCATCTGCCCACCAAAGCATTCTACCTCTTATAATAGCTGATAAGAGGTTCAGGTGTTTCCAGACAGTTCAAAGAGAAAATGCAAGGATAATAAGCACCATTGCTCCCTACTTTCTCTCACATGGATAAATTGATGATGTCAAGTGACAGATCTTTTGTGACTTTCTGCCCTTGAGTTGAACTCATTTCTCAAGAGCCATAAAATCCCCCTTTGGTTCCTTAATTTTGACATAAAAAAGAATTTTGTCACTTTAAACTTCTATTGATTTTCAGGGAAGACATTTAAGCATATTCTTGATTTTCTTCCCACTATTATCAATGGAACTCTTTTGGGTCATGTCTATAAGAAATGTTAAATATTGGAAAAATTAAGAGTTCATGCAGCTGTTAACACTAATTGACCCTAATAAAAGAGAAAAGAATTGGAACTAAAGCTTCAAGTATGTACATACTACACTCTGTGCCAGCCAGTGTAATTAACGGGATTGTTGTGTGTCTCAATTTTAACTCTCTACTGGTCTTGGGCAGTTCTTCAGCAATAGTCTGTAGCTTTTTTATGACTAAGTCCAACTTCCAAATCTACCATGACCAAAATTTGAAACCAAGAAATTACTAATTGAAGTTCTGGTCCATATTTATTAGGAATGAAATATGTAGAATTTGGGGTTGGGTTATAAGATGGTGGTACACATGTTTTTATTTACTAGTATAGTCAGCTTAAATTGTTATGGGAATCGGGACTCCATTTTTCCTTCTATTATCTCTACCATTCAATTTGTGCCACAATAAAAATTAACTACTAGTAATGATCAGTTAAAATTGTCACCTGGATTTGAAAAACCAAAAAACATCACCTGAAGATGAAATGTTGTTTAGCATCATTTTTTATGCCACTGTACTAAAAAAATATGGTTAAAGCTATGAATAAATAGGGGCAGAGAAGAGCACAATTGTTCTATTCTCTCAACAATTTCTTATACATCGATACTGTGACATCACAGTAAAGAACATTAATTTCAAGCACATCAGTAAAATTTAAACTTACAAATTATCCACTTTTCCATTGCATCCAGAGAGAGATATTCACATGGCATCTGTTTAAAAAAGCAAATTTTAATTATCAATGGAAAACAGCAATCTAGTTAATGTAAAATTCATTTTCATCTTACAATGTAAATACATTGTAAAGAAAAGCAGTCTTTCAGGAAAATATAATGTACAGATATTTCAGGATTATAAGAATGGTTTAAAGTGTATTTTTAATACAGATTAACCTAAAATGGCTTAATCTATATTTTGCTTTAAATGTAATGACTGTTACAATTCCTTAGTTTTGGACTGGCATGATCAAAATATAGTGTCAGGACAGTTTAGGTATAATTCTACAAGGCAGTGGGAAGGGAGGAAGGTAGTTTAAATAGAAGCACACATATTGTTATGATCTAACAATTACATATAAATACCCTGAAAGTTCTCCTGAGTTAGAATTGTAATTTCTCTGTTGTGGATGTTAAATTATTAAATTACAGAATCAAAGTAAATAACAAATCGTTAGGTTATAAATAAGAGTGTGCTTAATTTTTTTCAGTCCACATACTGTGTTTATATATGCAATAAGTATATTTAGTTATGCTTCATTGCACAGCACTAATCCATTAGAAGTATGTCTGCGGCTATCGCAGTTGGCAAAATTGTGGTGATTAAGTCATTATATTCTCCCAAGGGGCTCCCATGAGAATCATCACAAAGAAGAGTTAGCTCATCCTTAAATACAGGTTAAAACATATGTCTCTGAGCTCAAATTGAATAGAAACTATTAAAAGTCTTCACAATTCTATGCTTAATGGCCCAAGCATAATCTGACTTGCAATAAAATTAATAAAGAGAACTAGAGATAGAAGCATATATGAGAAAGTAATCTTAATACGGTGCTTGCAATTGTACGGCAAAATGTAATGGGAATAAACCTCCTCCTCTCATAATAATACAACACAAGAGATCCTCTACTAAACATGAACACTGACATTCAAAAATAATACTCATTTACATAATGAGTGGTTAAAATATGGAAAATTCACTTCCATCTGTCCCAAAGGTGATATTCCAAAAGACAATTGGACTTTCCTGACATTTAAAAAAACCCATTTCATTTCTCATCCAAGAAGCTTCTTCAGTTCTTGGATGAGAAGCAAAACATTTTAAAAAAACAAGAAAGTGCAGTTGCCTTTTGGAAAAGCACCTTTGGGGCAACCAGGACATGGATGATTGACGCTCTCCATAAATATTCACTGCCATCTGATTTGGTGATATTCACTAAATCTACATGGTTTTAACTGGATTGGACATATTATTTGAGGGCAGGGTTATCCATGCCTACTAATGTCGATAGCAGAATCTGATAGGTTCAGATATGTCCTGGCAGTAGAAGGGAATTCTCTCTCCAAAGTTCCATTTGTAAACCTTCAGAATGCTTCTGGTTGGCCTCAATATTGGAATAGACAGTCTTTCAGTTGGCCAGTAGATTGCTTTTTAATTTACATATCGGAAAAATCCACTAATGTACAAAATTAATTAATGTAGACAACTTGGCATTAATAATAATGTGTTTGTTTAGATTTAGTCCCCATTTTATCACTTTACAGTGTTTGGGGCAGCTGAATATTCCCAGATACCAGAGACCACTATATTAACTAGGTTAATATAAGATACCCTACCTAAAGCATACTTTATAGCATGTCACTATCTCAGCCAGTGTTTTAAGTTTTTTAATTAATTACTTCTTCACATTTCTGTACTGCCCATCTCCCTCAAAGAGGGACTCTGTACAATAAAACACTGAAACACAAAAGAGTATATATAAAAGTTAAAAACGTTAAGAGGAGGCAAGAGAATAAAGTTAGTTAAAAGGAGAAGGAAGAACTTTCAGGGGTCTAAACAGCCTCATGGTTGCGGGCTCCCCTTGGGTTTTCCACATGAGGCTGCAGAAGCATGTTTAAACTACTTAAACAAGTATAGTTATTTGCCTGAATATAAGATGTTATGCAAATGCATCGCTTAATTTATGTTAACCTACATTTAGGCATAATATATAAACTGAGCAAGCAAGCGGAATTCAAAGGATAATTAAGGTTCGTGGATGAAAGTTCTCCATTCCTCCCCACTCATCATCAGAGCTATGGCATGAGGAGGAACCAAAGAAAGAATTGATTTCTGGTTTCAAGGCATAAATATAACATAGATCAATCAAAGAGTGACATACTGTGTCTGACTGTGCAGGATTAAGCATTGTGCTGGGAGCACTGATGAGGCTCAAGAGCTGGGCATTTCTCCACTGATCAGCTGAAAGGTTCCGACGAGGATAGACCATCTGAAGTGAGATTAGGGCATCTGAAAGAGCCTAGAGCAAAAATTAATAATAAATCAATATATATATTGTGTATATATATATATACACACATACATTTTAAAAACTGGAATTAATAAATAACATTTGGATCTAATATCACAGATTCAAACATCCAATGTCACTCATCCTTAAGAAATTCACAGCAGAATTTGAACACTGACTCCAATTTGCATGCTAAAGTAGTATTTACACGACTACATGTAAAATACACCCTGCGGTTTTTAAGTGCCTGTATATTCAGAGAACCAGCAAGCTAAGCCTGTGTCGAAACAGCTGTGATGGGATATATAGTAAATTCACATTCTATCTCTGGCAGGTCTGTAACTTATTGCTTGTATCCTATGACTTATTGACATTGTTTCCTGATTGCTTATTTGTACCCTATGACTATCATTACGTGTTGCACCTTATCATTCTTGACAAATGTAT
>JANHFT010002809.1:123914-144649 GCA_032467955.1 Pseudoxenodon macrops | reverse complement strand
CCCCCCTTCAGAAAAAGGCTCCCTCACGAGGCGGCTTTGCAGCCACCCAGGTCTCGTCATCCATTCTGGAGTGGCCTCCCCCCCCCCCACCCCACCCACACACACACCCAGCACTCCCGCAGGAATGACGCTTGCGGTCGCCCTCTGCGGATGTTTAAAAAAAAAAAAAAACTCGTTTTGCTCGGTATGGTTTGCAAGGTTGCACCTGCTGGCTTCTACAAAATCTCCCCGCTTTTTTTTTTCTCCCTCCTCTCCACAAAAGGTTAAAAAGCTGACCAGACATTCTGCTTTTTTTTTTTTTTTTAATTATCCGGCAACTATATTTGCAGAAAAAAAGAAAGGGTCCAGACTCTACTACAAAGGCCTACAGTTTCATGAGGCAACATCCATCAAAGGGATGCAGCGCTGGGCGCAAAATTCAATCTCGGCGTCCCAAAAAAATAAAAAAGGCCTCGTCACCCTCTCAACTCACACATTCTCTCTCTCCACAAAAAGAGCCGGGGAGGAAGAGAGCGCAAGGCGGCAGAAGGGACGGAGAAAGGCCTGAAAGGCTGCTCGGAAAACGGGAACGGGGGAGGGGAGGGGGGGGAACGGGAAGCGATTTCTTCTCTCGCCTCCCCCCCCCGCGCTTTCGCCCAGCGCGCGTCACGTGACCCCAAAGGGAATTAGCCCGTCATGGCGATGAGGCAATCGCTTGCCGTATCCCTCCGCCACTCAGAAACGTGCGCACGCTCCTCCCTTCCCTTTCCCTCGCCCCTCCCCCCTTCCACCTCCGCTCCTCTTTGATCCCAATTTGGGCCTTGGCCTTTTCCCCGAAGAACGAGCCGGCCGCTTCCCGTGAAGGGTTTTGATAAAAGGAGTGACAGAAGGAAAGAAAGGGAGCCGTCCGGGAAAAGCAGCGAATCGGTCGGCGCGGCGGCCGAATAGGCGGTGATGTGGCGGTGCGGGACTACTTTTTTCGTCAGCTGCGGCGGAAGGAGCTAGGAAGGGCGGAGTGGTTAGACACCCCCTCCTCCTCCTCCTGGGCCGTCTGTCTGTCTGTCTGTCTCTCTCCCCCCTTTCGGTGCTGGGCTCCCTCTCCTCCCTCCCTCCTTCTCCCTCCTGCTTCCCTTCTCGCTTCGGAAGCTGCAGCCATGATGGTAGTTTGAAGCTCCTCAGGCGGTTGGCGCGGGGAGACTCGGAGCCGCAGCCCCAACGGGGAGCGAGCGCGGCTGAAGAGGGCTCAGGCAAGGCAGCCGGTCGACCGGCGAGGCGCCCCCCGTGCCACCCCCCACCCCTACCCAGCGGATCGCGGAAACCCGAACCATCGGCGGACGGAGCAACATGACCCGCGGCGGCTGCCGCCAGCCTCAAGCCCTCCTTAGGACCTGAGTTCGGCGGCGGCCTTCGTCCTGCGCCGCGCCGCTACCAATACCAGCACCGCCACCGCCGCCGCCGCCACCTGAGGCCCAGCCGCCTTCCCCGCGCTTTCTCCGAGGGGAGCCCGGCGGCCCGCCGCGTCGAGCCATAGAGTCCCAGCCCCAAGCCGGCCGCCTCCCCTTGAATCCGAGGGAGCCCGGCCGCCCGCACCCCCAATTCGCGCGGGGTGCGGAGCGGGCCGGGGAAGGGGGGCTGCCCGTCGCGGAACTGCTGTCACCGCTGCAGCTGGAGCGCCGCTGCCTGACTGAGGGGGGAAAGGAACGGCCCGAAGGCGGCGGCGGCGGCGCTTCCTCTTTCTCGTCCCAAAGCCGCAGAAGCGCGATAGGGAGTCGGGGCCGCGTTTCTTCGCCGCCGCCGCCGCCTCCTCTGCCGCCGTCGCTCTCGGGATCTTGCTTGCCGCGGGGAGCCGTGCCAGTGGCGGAGCCTGCAGGAGGACCTTCCTCGCTCCCGCTTTCCGTCGGGGCCGCTGCTGCGGGGCCTTCCCGGGAGTCGCCGCTGGATCGATCGGGGGCAGGCCCTGTCCACGGTGCCGGCCTCCCCGCGCCGTCCTTGCCCGTCAGCCGCTTGGTTAGCAGCCGTCGGTCGTACCGACGGCGGGGACTGTTCGGGGAGCAGCCTCCCCCCCCGAGGCTTCGAGCCATCTGCGCCCTGCAGCCGCCGCCGTGCCTCTCCGCGCTGTTCCTGAGCGGCTCCCGGCTCCCAGACATGACCGCCATCATCAAAGAAATCGTCAGCAGGAACAAAAGGCGATACCAGGAGGATGGCTTCGATTTAGATCTGACTTGTATCCCACCGTTTTTGGAGGCCGGGGACAGTTCCTGTTAAGAGGGGTCCCCCTTTCTAGCTACTGCACCCCGATTCCCCCAGGAGGCCTAGTGTCGCTGGTTCTTGTGTTTCCCGCCCCTTTCCCCATTAGGTGCCATATTTTTTTTTTATTTAGAAAAATGGCTGTGATTTCTGGCTTCTCCCTCCCTTTCTTCTCATGTGCAGAAGTAAGAATCTGGCAGACGTGGGCCTAGGCCCGGCGTTACAAGGTAGAGGGAGATGAAATGGAAATGAGTCGTGCCCATACAGCTGTTGCATCAGAAACTTGAAGGTGATATTCGGTATGCTCCTTGCAGTAGTAGGTCTTGTGATCTGGAATAGTTTTGTGGATTATGGCAGTTACTTGTATTAAAATTGCTCAGTGAACAGTGACAAAGAGCTGAGTAGTTCCACTGCATTCGTCTTCTGGAAAAAGTTAATGTAGAAAGGTTCTGTCTATATCACATAGTTTAGTGGATTGGGAAAATTCACTGTGGGTGAAAATCTGTTTAATGGTATTTTGGTGTAGCATTAGCATTTAGACTTATATATCGCTTTACATCCCCTCTTTAAGCAGTTTACAGAGTCAACATATTACCCCCAACTATCTGGGTCCTCATTTTACCGACCTCAGAAGGATGGAAGGCTTGAGTCAACCTTGAGCCAGTATAATTATGTTTGGTTAAAAAGCAGGGTCAATAGTGGATTATAAATGGTGGTAAATATGCAACAAAAGATTCTTGTAAATATTAAAGCTAGTATTCACATTTTTATACAATTATGTGCTTGATTTTGACATAATTATATAGTAGATTAAATACCAACAAATTTAGGTACCTGATGTTCTCCAGACAAGATTTTGAAAAATTGCTTCTGGGAGGTGTGGCCAATATGCTATGGATATTGATTATTGGTGTCAACTCACAATATTGTTTTAATTATAAAGAAATGATTATTAAGTATTTGCATTTTTAACAGTAGTAGAAACTACAGCTACTAGAATTAGGAAGTGGGTCTTTTGCATACTCCATCCAATAAATTGAGCTATGACTGTAAATGTTAAGGCATAGATATGGTTCTGAAACACAAATTTGTCTTTCTGCAGAAATAGCTTTAGTAGGAGTACTAGTTGGTGGTATCTTGTATAATAGCATAGAAAACTTTGGAAATAAGGTACTATCTTAATTGGGAGGTAAGGCTCCTTTTTGATTTAGCAATGTTTTATTAATGCAACTTCAGCTAAGAACACTGTTGAGCTACATGGTTATAATTATGTATATGAATGCGTATATATTTATGTTGCCATCCATTATTTGATTGCAATTGTAGAATTATAGGAATCTTCCTCAGTTTCAGTGAGGTCTTTGAACACTCAGAAGTTGCTGAGTGTTCAAATTGTAGGCCCAATTTTTTTTCCTAATGTGTTTAACTCCTTATTGTTTACTTCTCTTTGTAAGTTAGGGATACTACAGTTAAAATACATATACATAAAAGCATGCATTTATTTAAGAAAACAAAATTCATACAATTTAAAATACATGCCGATTGACTGTATAATTACAGTACATGACAGTATAATCCTATTCATCTCTATTGAGAAATAAGTTCATTTGTTTGAAGTTGCTGTATTTAAAATTTAGACATTGAGCCATTACATTGATTGAACTAGCTCAGCCAATTGATAGATGTCAATTAACATTAGTTGGCAGCATCACTCCTGAGATTTAGGTAGAGGTTTTCACTGGCATAGCTGGAGATACTAGGGTCTGAAGTTATAGCACACTGCATCCATAGTGTGCTGTCACTACAGTATGTTCAAATAAGTATGCACAGATTTCCGCTGGGAAAAAAGGAAGAATTCTTTTTGTAAATCTGATTTAAAAAAAGAACTCGCTAATAACATTAATTGATACATAAATGTGCTGTATTTCCCATGAAGCTCATTTTTATTTTTTGCATTAGAATACTGCAAATCATGTTAGACTAGCAAAAAAATCTTCCACATAATCATTCAACAATAGAATTATGGATTCTATTATGGGTCGTGCAGAATATTTGATAGATTTTTTAAATTGTCTTTTGGCTATAGAACTTTCAGTATTTTCCTTCTGGAATTAGGATTGAGTTTCTCTTGAAACCATTTCATATTTCTTACGATTAGATAAAATAATAAATGATATATTAATATTAAGATAAAGAGTTAAAATTAAGTCACATTCCATGTTATCTGCAGTACCATGTCAGTTAGTAATTAGAGAGCAAGTCCTGTAAAATTTGCAGTAACTCATCTGAAAGTAAATATGTTTAAGAATTCAACTGAAAACCTCCATTTTAGTAGAATTTAGTTCTATCTAATTTAGATCTTTATTTGTTTCCAGCATAATGAAATTGTCCTGCATGGTTGAGAAGATTTTATAAATTTAAGGTATCATAGTTAGCAGTGATTTATAAGTAAGAGATTAAGATTTTAAAGTAATATATTTTGAAATGACCCATATATTACTGGTAGGGAAATTGATGTTTTATTGTAAGAAGAGTATTTCTGTGTAATAATATTTATAGTGTGTTTGTGATTGTAGTTAAACCAAACAGGTTAAACCGAAAAAGATTTTTAACTCAATGAATATTACTTCTGAAAAGTATTTTTCTTTTTTCAGTTCATTTTTTACTGCAGCTCCTACAAACCTTGTTGATTAGTCATGTTGAATAGACTTAAAGTTTTAATTAAAAACCCCATTAGGCCATCTGACTGATATAAACCATGATGTGTGAATAAAGTGAAAGTACACATCTTCATATAAGATATTTTGAGTGTTTTTAACAAGTAACTTTCAAGGAAATTAAGTATATTTATATTTTAGTAGTAATATTTTGTTAATTCATACATTGTGTAGGATATCATACAATTTAGCATGCATTCTGGTGGTAGATTAACTTTTCTACTCATGATATAATTGGATTCTTAGTTTACTAAATGCTGTAAAACAGTATCCTATTAAGGAAAAAAATGGCTTTGTATTTAAAAATTGCAATTGGAACGTGCACAATAAAGTTGGGGAAACTAAACATGAAGTTAAAAATTAACACACTTGCTTGTGTACACAGTCCACAGTTAAATTATAGCTTTGTCCAATTTGAACAGTAAAACTTGCAGTATAAGCAAGTAGCCAGATGTTGTGTTTATTAAGAGTAAGGTATGAATTAATTGCAGTATAAAAAAGAGGATGAAATTAGCCTCTTCCCATAGATAATTATGAATGTGTAAATAAAGTGTTGGCTGTGAAGCATGGGATGACCCATTTATACCTATGATAATATTCCCTAAAGTCTATATGGCCCTATATTGTACACATTGGCGCCAGGGGCTCTTTAAAATCGTGAGCAGAGTCAAGTCTTTTTTTATAACTGGAAATATGAGTGCTTGTATTTACAGAAGTGTGGGTGAGTGTGTATCCTGATTGCTTATATATTTATTTTTATAAATGAGTTTGCTTCCATATGGTGTATAGATAAAAATACAGATAAGTAGGGTTAATTTTGTTTAGAATAAAAAGTAAATTAAGTTCAGCTCCTTGGAACCTAAGAACACATCCATATAGTATTGTTTACAATAACATGAACATGATTTGTCATTGTTTTATAATCTACAATGCAATATATTTTCAAAAAAGTAAACATTGTGTAATTCTGGTGGGCAACGCTATCATGTTTGGGTTATGCATTGATTGAGACTTCAGGTGAACAGAGCAACAGTATAACAAACACTAGGTAGGAATTGTGCTTATAGTTCATGTGTTTTCAGCCCTTAGCTTGCCAGGAAAATATCAACGATTTTTGACAATTGTATGTTGAAATTTGATGCATGAATAGGGAGTGCTTGGTATCTGCTGCTTGATGTATGTGACAGCTCATGTTTCTATGCATTGATATCTTGGTTGTTAATTGTGGGCGTTGTAGTTCAGAAACATTCCAAGATAGAAATAGACTTTTCACTGGAAATGAAAAGTCACTGCCAGTCTTCAGTTCTCTGTGGAAAAATAACTATTCAATAGTGTATATTTGTGTGTGTGTGTGTGTGTGTATTCTGTCAGTAAATATGCTAGTGTTCTATTTTATAGAAGTTTCTTTGGTGTCTAAATATTTAAACTAGCTTTCTCTATAGTATCTGAAATGAAATAATTGTCTGTAAATAACAAATATAGTATGCTAAAAGTAAAATATTACATGTGGGTGATACTTGAATTGACATTTCAAAAAAATAATGATTTGGAAGTTTTTCTAGACATTCAAGATTGTAGTCACTTATTCCATCTACCTGGATTGGTTGCAATAAGATACAGTAAACATTGTTCAACGATGCATTGATTTCAGAATTGTGGTCAAGAGAGTTCCATTAGAGATACGGCAGTGCTTGTTTTTGAGCTTTGTCCCAGCTTTATGGAGACTTGGGGAATCTTCCACATGGTTGCCCTGTCAACTGCTAGATAAGGAAATCACTACCACCCCTTCTTTTAACAAAAAGTCTCTGCTAAATCCCAATTCACTCAAATAATGAAACTTTCCTGTTTGAAGGGGTACAATTATATCTGTCCATGTAAGGAGACAAATTTGGCAGAACTGTGTTGTCTTCAGCATATTTTGGGGGTACAATGGGAGGAAAGGGAAATTACATTACACAAGCAGATTTCCACATCTATAGTCTCAAGCCAAACCCATTGTTATCTGTATTTTATAAAACAAATATATAGAAGGGCATGAATTATAATCTAATTTAACTTATAACATATTCAACAAATATGATATAAGCATTCTTGAACTTTGTTCCTGCTGATTATGGAATACTAAATGATTGCTGTACGTTCTACTTCACATGTTCCTTCAGCAAAGATGCTAATGAGAGGTTATTTGTTTCTTATTTGCTTTATCCTGTCCTGCTACCAAATTTGCTTCCCCTTTTAAAGTAAGAGATACAGTGTAATTTTAACTATCATTTTCCAGCTGGAAGCTTCTTAATTCTGTTACAAAATCAATATTGCTGCTGATTTTATGGTCAGCAACGCTAAGTTTCTTTGAAAGTTTCATCTTCATTAGCACAGTTTCTATAGAATAATACCATAGCTTTGTATTCCTAATTCACCATTGCAATATTTGATTTATTTGCTAGTTAATTTGCTGCTCATTCCAATAGAGCTAAATATGGCTTTGCCAATCAATCAAACACAATAAAACTATAATAAACAATAGCATAACAAATAGTACCCCAAGGAACAGCAACAAGCATCCAGACACAAAGACGAAGATGGTTCCCCTCATCTTCATTCCACCATTCTGTAAAGGCCATCTACTCATACTTCATTGTGTTTTGTTCATATAAATCATTGGGTTTTAATAAATATTTTATAACCATTTGACTAAGAATGAATCAAGATGTAATCTCAGGTCACATATTTTTCTATAAAAACTCTTCCTCCTTCCCCCCCTCCCCCATTACATTCCTGGATTTGCGGAGAAAATACACTATATTAGTGTGTAAAAATTCCTTTATTTCCGTTTTTTTTTTCATCTGATGCCAAAAATGCATGTTCATGTGTCAGCACCTTTTCAAGTTTATATTGGCTTGTTAAGAACTTTTAATTTATTTCTATTAATCTTGGAATAAAAAAGTTGATAGCTTAATTTCTAGAAATGTACATCAGATTTGACTCAGTGGAATTAGCAGAATGGGATAATTTCAGTGAGATTATCACTATTCTAGAGATATGCCTGAATTTAGCTGTGAATAATTCTGGACTTTAGTATTAAGTACCTTTTAACTGGCTTCTGCAGAATGTGAAGAGCAGCTGTAGCAGAATTTCTTTTTTTCCATTTATGTAAAACCCTTTTGTGATCAGAGATGAGAGTGCTGGATTTCAGTGAATGAAAGGTGTGCTATTATATAAGAGTGTTTTAGAAATCAAGCAGTTTTGATTAAAGAATTTTAATTAGGGAGACGCTAGAAATCTTAAGGGTTAGGAGATTTTAAATACTTTTTAAAAGGCATTTATTCTATATGCTTGTGTCTTATCACATTTTTATCCTGGTGGGTTTTATCATGGGGTATCAACTTTATGCTGTGACTTTTAATTCAGAAACTTCATTAACCCTTTCGATTGTTTTCACAACAAGGGATATACAGTAGGAAGAATAGATATTGGAGAAAAAAGGAAGTTCATGCCTTATGTGTTCACTATAGTTCTTGAGGAAATCAGCTTCAGAAATGAATTGCCTTTCTTATAAACAAGTCATCTGTTTGCTCAAAAATATTTCAATCCATGTGAAATTTAGAATGTATGACCCTTAGCATAGAAATTACTATTGCTACAAATTTCAGTGAATACTGTCCAACAACAGAAGATATATATATCTTTTAAAGAGTGTTGCCTGAAAACTTAATACAATTTTAATGCAGCATAACATGCTTCATTTGCTCACAAACTCTAGCTTATATGTATATTATATTACATTCTTTTGAAAAAAGAGAATATATCTTATGTTATTTCCATGTTAGATTGGGTTTCTATGTTTTTCCAAAATCTGTCTTTGCATCAAGCGAGAGCACTCTTATTGCCAGAATGTTCTTGGTTTTCAAAGCTATGAATTCAGACTGGGGCTGTGGAAATGCAGATTCCAGTTTCCACTCAACCATGGAACTTGTTGGGTTACTTTAGGCTAGTTGCTATTCTTGGCACATGATTACAGTTTTGAAATTAAAATGAGAGAGTCTTGTACATGTAATTCAACTTTTATTTCTTTGATTGTATCCCACCTTTATTATTTTTTAGAAAAAAACTCAAGTCTGCAATCATATCCAACGCACACAAACCCAACACATCTTTCTCCTCCCCCCACAGCAACCCTGTGAGGTAGGTTGGACTGAGATAGAGTGACTGACCCAAAGTCAATCAGCTCTCTTTCATGGCTAAGGTGAGATTTGAACTCACAATCTCCTGCTTTCTAGCCTGGTGCCTTAACCACTAGTCCAAACTGACCAAACTTGTAATAATATAAAAATTATATCAGGGATGGACAACTTTAGATGATGAGATACATTTTGCTTGCATGTGTGCTTTTGTATGTATGCTGAGGAGTGCAATTGAGTGATTTCACAAAATGGAAGAGGTTGTATTGCATATATATAGTTGAAATGTTTATTTTGCTCCTCCCTTGGCTGAGGACTAGAGGTTTTTTTAAAGAACTGTCAAACCTAGTAAAATGTGTATGTTTTTTGATTTCCCACCTCAGAATGGAAGGAAATTATCTCATCTTTTCCAGAACGTCTCAAAAGGTGCTTTTTCAAAAAGACAACTGGATTGTTTTTTTCTTGAAGAAGAAGATGACGTTTCGCTTCTCATCCAAGAAGCTTCATCAGTTGTGATGGTGGAGAGATGAAAGACAATTGATGAACCTTCTTGGATGAGAAGGAAACGTCTTCTCCTTCCTCAAGAAAAAAACACTTCTGTTGCCTTTTTGAAATATCACCTTTGACACAATTATGACCTGGATGACTGAGAATCTCCATAGACATATTTTCTGGAATTTCTTCCATTTTATTTATAAATGGGCATCTAGGTTTGCCCACTGTGCTTTAAATCTTACTGAATTGTCTGGTAATATATTTAAAAAAAATACTTATAGAGCTGCTTAGCTTGGACAATGCAACTCTGGATGCCTTCAGAAATGACCATAATAAGACAGCAACAATATTTTTGTGAATTGTAAACCTCCCAGAGTCTTTGATTGAGATGAGCAGTTATAGAAAATAAATAAAGAACTAAAAAAAGGCCTGGCTTATCTTCTTATATCTTACTCTCAATAGAACAATAATATACTGTAATTTTAGATGCTCCGTACTATAAGATGTATCTAGCTTTTTGGGAGGAAAACAAGAAACAAAATCTACCTCTGTCTCCAAGCAATTTGCCTCCTTACAGCAAACAGCCTGGTCAGCTTAAGCACAGCCTGATCAGCTAATTGGCAGTTGGATCTGCCTCCCGGAATACCGCCTATCAGCTGTTCCAGGCTACGAGGAACGTCACTGCCAATCGCTACTGTTGGCCCATCGCCACTGCCGCCTATTGTGACCTCCGTGCGCCCCATTTGCAGCCTCTTCCAGGCAGTGGGGATAGGCGATTCCCAGCAACTAGAATGGGCAAAATGGGTGTGTGGAGCCCGAAAATGGGGCATATGGAGGCCAAAAATGGGACACACAGAGGTGGCAATAGGCAGAGGGGATGAGCGGTGGTGATCGCTGCAGCCTGGAGTCAGCTGATAGGCGGTATTCCGGGAGGCAGATCCAACTGGCAATCAGCTGCTTGTGCTAAATCAGGCTATGCTGGAGCTGACTTTGCTGTTTGCTGCAAGGAGGCAAATTGCTGGGTGGCAGAGGCCAAAGGATGGGGGCTGGCAGGTGGGCAGGGCTTCGGCAACATTAGCTGTATAAGACACAGACATTTCCACCCACTTTTTTGAGGGAGGGGAGTGCATCTTATACACCGAAAAATACAGTAGTCCTCAACTTAAAACAGTTCATTTAGTGAACAAAGTTACGATGACACTGAAAAAAGTGACTTAAGACCATTTTTCACACTTATAATTGTTGCAGCATCCCCATAGTCATGTGACTTACATTCGAATGCTTGACAGCTGGTTCATATTTATGACGGTTGCAGTCTCCTGGAGTCAAGTGATCCTCTTTTGCACCCTTCTGACAAGCAAAGTCAATTGGGAAGCCAGATTCACTTAACAACCGTGTTACTAACTTAACAACTGCAGTGATTCGCTTAACAAATCTGGCAAGAAAAGTCATAAAATGAGGCAAATTTCACTTGATAAATTTCTAACTTACCAACATAAATTTTGGGCTCAGTTGTGGTTGTAAGTCGAGGACTACCTGTAGTCAGGTTTCAATTTTCTGCCAACTTTGATGGAAGTAAACTACAAAGGATTTTGCTGAAATTGTAGTTCCAAAATATTCCTGATTTCTAAATCAGCAATATTTGTCCTGCTTCGTCTTATACTGAACATTTCCCTGCTTTGTCTTAAGCTGAAAATACTGTTAAACTAGTCCAAAATGTTAATGTGGGGATGTTATAATGTTACCTCCATAAATTTTCAGTCTCCCTAATTTAGCAAGATTTTTTTCCCTAATTTTGAATCTAAATCTGTTTCCCTTTGTTGAAAGAATTGTTTCCAACTGTTACCATACTGAATATGCTGAATTTTACTGTTGCGATAAAATTTCAAACTTCCTTTGCGTTGAGTGTCCTCTGACTTAGATAAGACAAATTTAAAAAGACGAGATTTGTCAGCACTAAATAACTATGATTACTAAATGGAACTTCTATGATTGCTAACAGTTGGTAAGTAGGAAAATAGGCTGTTAGCCTGCAAGTAGGGTATGAAGGTTTCTGGAAGCATCTGTTTGACCATGTTAAAAACAAGATGCTGAACTAGATGTCCCTTTGTTCTCATGTAACTGAGCTGCTTCTATGTTGTGACTGTTTAAAAAAAAAATCTAAATTCCTATATTCGGAAACAAAAAATAGATTTTCATCAATATTGAATGCAAAGGTACAAAATGGTTTTAAACCTTTTCAGACTGTGCTCGACTTAGTGTAGTTTCTGAGAGCATTGGTCCTTTGTGCCAGCATGTTCTTTACATAATTTAACTTTTATTTAATTTACTGTTATTTCTACATTTTCCATAGAAGTGCAGCTGGTTACATTTCCTTCTCTCCATTGGTAGTATGTATATACCTGTAAATATCCATGTGAATCTGTACATACAGACAAATCACATAGACATAGGCATATACTTTTTTCTTCTGAGAAAAGCTCTAAATACAATTAAATACAATTTGCATATTCTTCACTTTGGATCATTTTTGCATTTGTTTATTGTCATATTCTATAGCCAAGTCATAGCTAACTTTAAGGATTTGTAATGCATTATTAAATATCCCTTTTGGATTAATATTGGTACATTTAAAAAACAAACACCATTGCAGTTGAGTTTTATGGTATCATGCTGAAGACTTTCATTGGAAGATTTTATGGACTTACTGTAAAATATAGGACATCTTCCTTACTGAATCATTATACTGAAAAGGCAAAACATGTTGCCACAATGTCTTAGAAACTATAGATTGGTGGTCCTTGACTTACACCCATCATTTAATTACCGTTTGAAGTTACAGTAGTGCTGAAAAGATGACATAACCAGCTCTTGCGCTTACAACTATTGCAGTATCCCCACTGTCATGTGATCAACCTTCAGGCACGTGGCAACCAACATGTGTATTTACGATGGTTGCAGAGACTGAGGGTCACAAGATCACTATTTCAACTTTCCCAGAGGCTTCCAATAAGCAAAGTTGGTAGAAGACAGATTCGCTTAATGACCACATGATTTGCTTAATGACCATGGCCAAAAGGTCATAAATTCAGATATGATTCTTAACACTTAGCAACAGACATTCTGTCCCCAATTATGGTTGAAAATTGAGGACTGACTATATCGTTTTAGATCAAATAATCAAGGTTTTTAGTTAGTCTTCGAATTAGACAGTCATACAAATCCAACAAATAATCCAATAAATGCTAATAGTAAACAGTTCAAAAGTATTTTAGCTTTTTTTCTTATTTCCTTTTCTCTTTTTTCCATTGAAGCACTGTTTGAATATTTTAAGATTTTCAGTTTGCAAATATGAGTGCTAATGGTTCTGAGAAACCCAGCTAACTGATGGAATCTATAGTGAACTCATTAAATCTGCTTTGATTTGAATATACTTCGCCTTTTTTGTTTACCATGACTTATGATGCTTTCTCACTCTTATCATTAGATGTTTTAATTGCTTAAAAATCAGTTTATAACTTAATGTTCTTGGTTAACCATTGCAAACTTACTTAGCTGGATTTTGGATAGTTGATTATTTATTTCTTCTATTATTAGACTTTTTGTGCTGCTAGCCAGAATTTTGTAGCACTTTTTCTTTTGGCTATTTACTTTCCACTTGAAAGAAAATAGCATTGGGCAAATAAGAAAACTCTATATATTTATAATTATATTTATCTATTTCTTTGTGTTTGTACCTAAAATATAAAGGTAAGGATGGATATTACAATGTTTTTATTAATAGTACAAAATAATTTAATGGAAAAAAAACCTTGTTCTTTTTCCAGTTTCCATGCTTTTTGGGGAAATCAGTAATCCCGGGCTGGCCTTAGGAAACAATAAATATTTTATGTGTGTGTGTGTGTAATTTTTTCAGAAAAAATGGCTATAAATTGGTATTTTTCATGAGTAAATAAGAATAGTATTTTTTTAGACGTCTTTCATTGTGTAGTTCTAACAAAAGAGTTAAAGCACTTGAGAAATCTTCAGCCACAACGTTGTAGGATTAAATGATTGCCTTTTTCATTAATAAAATTGTGGCTTTCCATATTCAATGACATGATAGCAACATGGTCTAATAGGGCTATTTCCTCCTTTCAGAAAGGAGGCAGAAGCAGAACAACCATGGGAGAGAAAATCTGTGCTTTTCTGCTTACATTTAAATTGCACAAATCTAGCAAGGTAAAAAACTTTAGTGAGAAAAATTTCATTCTTTTTTCCGTGATGTATTTCTTTTGTTTCGCTGACAGAGTCAGTGGTGATTAGCTAAATGAATAAAATGATTATATGGAGAATATTTGTTCCTTGAAATCCTTACGCTGTTTCATATTTGGGTATATACATATGTCGGTATATACATAGTTTTATATTTATTTATTTTGTCACGTTTATGTAGTGTATATTAGAGGTGATTCTTTGAGAGCTGTATGCAATGAAATTTCGTTTTAATGTATGCCGATTAGTGTACATTCAAAGTTATAATAAAATTACTCTATTCTATTCTATCCCTATCTCTATTCCCTCCTGCCTGTTATCCTACCTTTACAATAATCATGGCATTGTCTTGTTATGACTGTTGCTACCTGTCAAATATAGCATATTCTAATACAGACATTGCTCTACTTACAAACATTCTGGTTACATTCTGAAAGGCTGTTTTGTTATATTAGTCTTCCAGTACTACTAAGCTAATGGTTTGTGGAAGTAGCTGGCTATTCAATGGTTAGTTGGGCATAGGTATTGTTATCTTTGGTGATGTATATGGTTATGAACCTCTTACCTGGTTCCTATGTTAGGGAAAAGATATACTTGTGTATTGTTAAATGTATTACTTGCTCTATCACTTAAAAACTGTTTGAAGTTACGACGGGTCCTCCAAAAGTTATGTATGATCTGTCCTCAAAGTTATGGCTGTCACTCACACACACCATCCCTGTGTATATGATCACATTTCAGGTGCTTGGCAGCTGGCTTGCATTTAGGACCAGTTAGTATTCTGTGGTTTCTGGCAAAAAATGCTCATTTGGGAGAATGGATTTGCTTAGTGATCATGTGGTTTACTTCACAACTAAGTGGTTTGTTTCATGATTGTGGTGAAACTATTTTACAGATAGTTGTAAAATTAAGTCATGGTGACCCACTTAATGACTGCAACAAGTTATGACTAAAATTCTGAGCTCAATTGTGGTTGTTTAGTAAGGTTTAGCTGTAATAGTCCGTTGTTGCTTTTAAGTTGGACAACTAATTAAATGATAAGCAAGTTTTAGGGAAGCACTGCTTAGTGTAGCTGACCAATTAAAAAAATTAAATTATATAATTAAATATTTGAAGTATTTACTACAATTATTCTGCAATTTTGTACAATTTTGTAAATATTTCCTTTAACACAAATATTCAGATATTTATCCAAATATCATTGCAATGGGTTTTCCGGCAGAACGACTTGAAGGAGTGTACAGAAACAATATTGATGACGTTGTAAGGTAAGAATGTATTCTGAATGTCTTATCTCAATGACAAGCTTAATGTTTTGTGGTTTGTCAAAATGTTTACCATTCTGGATTGAACGAACGAATGAATAAATGAAATAAACTAGTGCTGCCAATATATAAGAATTGATTAGAGAATAAAAATATTTTGAAAATTTGGATTCTGTTCTGCAAAAGCATTCAGTGCAGCTAAGAAAGTACTAAGCTTTGAATTTAATATATATAAATTTTAATATATATAAAATTTTAATTTATATAAAAATACCCCCCCCCAAAAAAAAATCATTCCCTCTCAGTAATTGCATCACTACCTCATTCATTGAAGTCCTTAATCCTGGTGGGAATGCCCTTTCAGCTGTCAAAAAGTTAGTTTATTCCTGCCCTGTCATCTGAAAAAAAAAGCTTTAATGAACATATTTTTCAAACATCAACATGATGATTTTGTAACCTGTATGGTATTGATCTTTCAGTAGGCTGGATTTGTTGGTTAGCCTGACTGCTTAGTCTGAAAAATTTTCCTATGTAATTTATAAAAGAGGAATTAAATATTTCAAGTATTCTTTATTGAATAATAAAATAAAAACTCCTTCAAATTTCAATTCTTTTTTGCTGAAAGATAGTTTCCCCTCTTTTACTTTGGCATTGGCTATATTGTACTGAATGATATTGCTCCCCCCCCAAAAAAAATGTGTGTATTTGTTAATCCTCCCTAATTCTAAAGCCTGTAATGTCCGAGGTTCAAAATCTGAAAAGGCCATTTCATAATATCTTCCCTTGGGATATTATTGAAACAGAGGAAGCTGTGGAAAAACTGGTAGATCACTGGGGAGATTATTATATGTGGAAGGCAAATCATTGTTACAAAAATTATTACCATCCCACCTGTGAGAATTGCCCTGAAATTATATCTTGAAAGAACTTTGACAAAAGTTTCCATAAAAGCACAATAACCACACAAAGGTGGTGAACGAATTTGGTTGCTTCAAATATTATTTCTCTTACTATCTGGATGTTAACTGTAACAATCCCATTTTAATTTGTCACTATCTGAACCTATTCCTCCAATGCCAGGCCACAGATATAGCAAATATATTTTCTTTTTTTAAACTTTTCCTTTATTGTTGCTGCTTCCTTTGTTCGATAATTTTTTTTAATTAAGTATTAAAAATAAATTATTTTTAAACAGAGCTTAGTTTCATTTGAGTGTGAGAATGGAAACTTACACAAACAATTTGGTATTTAAAAAATGTTTTATAATACCATAAGGATTATCTAATTTTATTATTATTTATTTATTTTATTATAAAATAAAATGCCATTGATAATGGCATTAAATAAATAGTATTTTGAGTTAAAACTGCTAAACAATAAAATAATCTTTTGTTCCCTCAGTCCTAGCATCTTCTTTACTGCATGTGATTTATAGGCTTGAGTACGTTTTTATAGTCACAGTTCTTTATGTCACAGTTATAATTTGGAGGATGACATCCTTGAACCACATATTTAATTTAAAGCTTCAGAGAGGTGAAGTGAAAAACCCCTTATAGTATTAAGGCTCTCACGTCCTCTGGAAAGCACAGCACAATTGTTGTGTAATTTTTCCAGGTGCCTTTCCCCTCAAACTATGGGTCATGCCTAAATATGTATTCTGGGATAGCTGTAAAAGTAGCTATTTTTATGGTAGATGTGTCTACAAGGATTCCTAAACTTCTCTAAACTTGCCTCAAATATTCTATTCAAGTTCTAACCTGGAGAATAAACCTCTCAATTCAGATGGCTTTTTATATATTACATAGATCAATTTCCTATCATGTTTATCCTGCTTAATGTTCATACTGATTACTTTTGTAATAAAACTAGTATCCAGTGCCATTCCAGTTCTCTTATTTTAACTATCTTCAAGAAGAAGCTGTGATAAAGTCATTATCTTTCTGTTGAGACCAGAAGTTTTTGTTTTCTTTATTAAATCCTAGAAAAATTTCCATGTATTTACTAAGAATTGACAGGAACTTAATGGCACATAATCATCAATCAATATTTAACAAAATATTAAAAAAAGAAAACCTAAAAATTTCAAAAGGAAAAAATAAAAATATTGTAATTACAAGACAAATGGCATTCATATTAGATGAATAACAACATTCCTTATACCCTATATAATATGCATATATCATACATTGGATGCATATTTTGAAACAGGAAGCCTTGAAATCTTTGGTACTTGATTTTCAGAGATCTAACAGTTTATAATTGATTTAAAATTGAGAGTAGAAGTTTCACTGTAACTACCGGTAGTTCCACTCAATATTAATGGTATCATTAAAATAGTAAAGATATAATGTGTTTTTGTTCAAAGAAACTCAATCTGCTCCTGCACGTGCAGAATTAATACTATTTCTGGTAAGAAATGTTACAGAGATTGCAAGAATTTTGGTATTTTAGTTGCATGCAGTTGCATCCAGAGATTTAAAAAAGGATAAAACAATTCTTTAAAAAGCAAAACTGGAGAATAGGGTGCCTTTCTTCCAAAGATCTAATTCGTCTGATTAATTGAAATACTTTAAAAATAGGTATTAGATAGAGCAAACAAAAGTACCTTGAAATAAGTACTCTAATGTTGGAGCTGTTAAACAGTGGTTACATTTGTGGTTTTGACTTACTGGCTTTCTGTTGATTCATTTTCTCATCCAGAAACTTGACAATCAAGCTTAATAGACTATGAAGTTGGCAAAAGAACAAGAATCAGTTATGATTTGAGAATAGGTCAAATCTGGGGGTATTTCAGTTACAAGAACTGCATTTCAGCAAATAATGAATACTTGAAAAAAAGGAACTTCAATATATATATATATCAATATATTCAATATATATATTGAAGCTCCTTTTTTTCAAGTATTCATTATTTGCTGAAATGCAGTTATTACTTCCCAGATTATATATACTGATTAGTTTAATTTGTAGATACCCAAAGTGAATAAAACTTTATTACACTGTGATGCCATTTTTAACTAAGTTAACTTTAAAAGTAATTGTTTGACAATAAATATAGTAACTAAATACAAATCTAAAATCTCTTATAATTCAGCTTGCTTTTATTACAACATATTTGTTTAAAAACATGCTTTTAAAAGAATCATGGTTAACTTGTTAGCAAATTATTCAGAAAAAGCCATATTTTTCGAAGTATAAGATTTCCCGCCTAACCGAGAATGGAAATGTTGGTGCGCCTTATACACCAAATGCAGCCATTTTTGGCGTCCTGAAGCCCCGCCCCTGCATCCCATTTTTGTGAAAAATGGCTCCGTTTTTCGCCAAAACAGGGTGCACAGAGGGTTTGGGAGGCTTGCACAGTGCTTTTGTGGGCTGGGGGAAGGCAAAAACACCCCTGTTTTTGCAAAAAAGGGGCCTTTTTCGCAAAAACGGGGTCATTTTTGCCTTCCCCCAGCCCACAGAAGCACTCTGCAAGTATGGCATAATATTTTGGACAAGGAGATCTGGAATTTGAGGAATGGCATTCTGATTCTTTCTCCCAAGATAAAATGAGTAAAATAATGGCACAATTCTATATAAAAACTGCATTATTTATGTACTATTTATGACTCTAAAATTGAAATTTGATAGTAGCAGGATTTTAGTATACTTCAGTACATTGCTATAAGAATACATTTTTATAATTTTTTCCTTGGGATTTATGGGTGAAATAATCATGATAATTTATGAGCTGGCATGTATAACAAATATATCTGTCCATTTTTTGAAATAACACTAAACCATTAATTCTGTCTCAAGTGTGCAGTAGCAACGTACTCATGCATAGAACATGATCAGTGCATCCAAGTACTTAAATACCATGGAAGCCACAATTGAACAGCTACCTTAAAACTAACAATGTAGATTGAATTACTTCTAAGTAAACAAGAATTGATAAATATATTTGAAATCCTGAATTGATGATTTACCATAGCATATAGATTTTGTCAGGTGTCCAAGCTAGAACTCAGCATAAGCTTCCCAGACAGTCTGCTCAACAAGACTAGATAGGAATCTTTATTGCATACCAAGATGAAGCCAATATAAACAGTTGATTTTCTCTACTGTCATTAACATATAGTCTTTTCTTATCCTAACTACAGCTTAAATCTGGTGCTTCTTTGTCCTGCCTTTCTCACAGCTTATGAATTGTTGCCTTGGATTTTTCAATTTTGAAGCTGTTGACTATTTACATAACTGACATCTTTGCCCTGATAAACTTAGATCCCCATTTAAACTCTCAGTTATTTAACTCTATTAAATCTCATTGAGATTTGATGTATTAACAACTGGTTCTGTGAAGCTTTTTTCAGTTTGAGAAATACTGATTCATGAAGTTAGATTATGATTATGCAAGAAATAATCACATTTGTCTAAATATGTGTGATAAATGAGTGACTTGATAAATGATGCAGTGCCCCAGCATTTGCAGGAATTATTTAAATTGTTAAAATACCAGTAACCACACACAAATTTTAACTATCATTGTTGAATATTGCGATTTCCTAGAATAGTGAAAGAAAATTAGTACTGTACATTCTGTAATGTGGATGTAATTAAAATGCATAGAACCAAAGTTTTGCTTAAAAACCTGATTGTTTGACATTGGAGTTTATTCTACTCATATCAGACAAATTTGAAGCTAATTCTGCTTGTTTTCGGTTAGGAAGTAGAGTTGCATTTTTATTTCAGACAGATTGTATGAAAGTTAAAATTAAATTTCAGTGTAGATGGTGCTAGAAATGCAACTTTCTTTAGTTCAGTAACAGGAATAAATATATACATATAACACATTTTCTTAGCTTTATAACTAAGGAAAAGTAGTGAAAAGCAGCAGTTGATATGTTAAAAAAATAGCATCAAAATGAGTTTAACGTATCACTTTTCTTTCAAGGTTTCTGGATTCAAAACATAAAAACCATTACAAGATATACAATCTGTAAGTATGCTTTTTTATGTAGTTTTTTATATAGATACTGGCCCTAAATATATTAAAATGCATTAGAGCAGTGGTCCCCAACTCTTTGGATGCCAGGGACCAGTTTGTGGAGGGCAGTTTTTCCGTAGGTTGGGGGCGTGGTTTCGTGCACTGCCTCATCACTTGCATGTTCCTACTCACTTGTGCAGCCTGGTTCTTTAAGAGGAAACCTATGAAACAATGATATGTCACCTAACTTGTTTTAGTTTTAGCAAGTGAATGACTTCATAATGAGTAAAAAGATAATTGAAACATGAATAAGTTATAAGTTGAGATTATACTTTATTTTATAAAGAAATTGAGAATTTGGAATTTATTTCCTAATGATCCGTATTAGAAAAAGCAGGTATAAAAATATTTTAATATTGATTTTCTTAAAAAAAGATTCACTATATTCATATTAAAATCTAGGTTTGAGGTTTAATAGGAATAAGGATCATTATTATAATACCCGCTTCCCTACTTAGTTCAGTATTACCGTGTTTCCCCGAAAATAGGACAGGATCTTATTTTCTTTTGACCTCCAAAATAAGAACTTGGCCTTATTTTCAGGGAGGTCTTATTATTTTTGAGGTGCAGGAAG
>JANHFT010002809.1:75968-92850 GCA_032467955.1 Pseudoxenodon macrops | reverse complement strand
CAAAAGCACACAAAATGGCAACAGATTTAACAGATTTAAGAGTTTTAACAGGACCGGTTCTATGACGTCACCAGCTGTTTGCAACCTACTCTATAGAACCGGGCCGAACTAGTAGGATTTCACCCCTGGTTGGCAACCAATGCAGCTCCTGCAGAAGCGGTGACATATGTACAAACTTAGAGTTGCACAAAACCTTTGCAGACCACTGTATTTTGAACCAGTTGAAGATTGTGGAGCAGTTATTGGATGCCATATTAATGATGATTTAATAAATCTGTACCCATTAACTATTGGTTTGATGTTCCAAAACCCTCAAATTTATTTTTAAAACAGTCTGTCCAGACTTCAGGTGAAACTTCTGCTTCTAATTATCACAGTTATTTCTCTCTTGCCTTGGGAAACCACTTTCTAGAATTTTGTATCATCATTCTGTAAACATGATAGTCGTAATTCTTGCCATTGGCTTTTATAGTAATTTTGTTTGCTCCTCCTTATCGGTGCTTGATATTTCTGCCATTTATCCCTCACTGCCTCTACCCTGTCAACTGATTTATGCTTCTTAATTTGTCTGTCTGGGCTAGCCAAGCTTATTTATCAATTTATGACATTAAAAAAATGTCAGGAGAACGGTAAATGCAGAGACACCAATTTCAAATAAAGGAGGTAACATTATCTGATTTAAATCCATTCCTTTGAATCAAAGATATCCTCATTAAAGATGTATTAGTCCAGATTTTATATCAATTTTAATATGGGTAAACAAAGACCAAATAAACAAAACATATAAGAAAACATTTCTAGGTAAACATGAGTAGCATTGACTCATAAGAATCATCTGTTTATTATACTGTAAGTAAACATTGACATCAGAAAGTGTTAAAGTTTTTTTTTTTATTAATCTTACAGCCTACTAACATCTAGAAATAAATGTTGATTAGGGAACACTTTTTTAATTCATTAGGGTTAATTTATTATTTCTTCCTTGGCCTAGCAAAATCTGAACAAACTTAATCAAAACGTAAGTAATTAGATATATTATGTAAAGATGGTGTTCAAACAATTTTGTCAGTTATATTTGTCTCCTCTTTGAACCTGATTTGTCCAACAACCTTTGAATGTCATGAGTTTCTCATTTATAATGAGAAAATATATAAATATAAAGTAGTGTTCTGCCTTATAAATATAAATATAAATAAATATAAAGGCAGAACACTACTTTTCAAAAATACAAGAAAATTTTCGTGATTTTTTAAATTCTGTTTTGAAAAGTGGAATTAGACTATTGCATTGAGCTATTTTCTCCAACTTGGTGCTCCCTAAGGGAAATTACTAAGAAAACCTGTACATCTGCTCAAATTATGATAATTGCATATATTCTACTGATTTATCTTTTCGATCGTACCTGGAATGCAAAGCTAATTTTCCATTTATCGGCAGATGCTTTGGCTGACTCAGAGACTGAACTGTTTTTTAAATTAAAAGATCATTCTAGCAAAATTTCTGGGGGGAAATCGTAAAACACTCTTCAAATCACTTTTACAAGTCCTTGGATCTGATTCCCAGATTGGCAGGAATAGTTTTAGATATACATGTTGGATTATGAAATCTGATTATTTTTCGTGAATGTTGATCTTTGTTAAATTACTATCAAGCATCTTCTGATCTGTGTGAACTTTGTGCCCACAACAGCAGATAAAAATAACACTATCGTTTAGGTCAGGTGTCCCCAATCCCCAACCCGAGGCATGCCAGAAACCAGGTAGCACACAAAATCATGCCCCATCCAGTCCACAGAAAAACATATCTTCATCGAATCGGTCTCCAGTACCCAAAAGGTTTGGGGCTGCTGGTTTGGGTGAAGCATGATCTACTGCCATTTTTATTCAGGACTACATATAAAGCAAAAGATGCATATGATACGAAGAGAAACCAAAATTAAATAGACTATGAATATGTGTATTCATTGTACTGTATTTATTCTTAGCTTGTCTTTGAGTCATACCGTGCAACAGTTAATCATACAAAATTGAGCCAATAGTTTAATGTTATGTAGTATTTGTTTTCTTGACTTGTTGCAGTAATGACCCCAATGTTTACTAATGTAAAATCCTATAATTAGAAGTTGTTAAGGCAAGATCTAAAATCCTATAATTAAAACTCATGAGATTTTCTAAATGCAACAAAAAGATCTATGGAGAATATTGTTTCTTAAGATATTTTGAATGTAAGGAAATGCAGATGGACAAAATACACATGCCATGATATTAGTTAGGAAGGACCATTCATTTGCCAGTTGATTTTTAGATCAATCGGTCTTCAGTGTGATTTCAAGAAGGGATTGTGATATACATGTATATTGTAGTTAGGCATCTACATCGAGCACAAAATCATCGTATGGGAAATGGATTTTAGTTAATAAATATGAGAGTTTTTTTTTACAACATATGTTTTAGCACTGGCATTTCATAGAGTAGACATTTAATCTACATATTCACATCAGTGATTAAATTGTTATCAATGTTTTCGAAGAAATTATTTGGAATTGTAGAAAACATTACTTCTACATAATATCCAGATCATTGCTATGCATTTTTCTCCTTTAGAAGGGAGTTTTAAATTGTACTTAATTGATCAACACTTGTTTATTTACCACTATTTATTTCCCAAGTGGTTTACAATTTTAATTGTAAAACAATACTTCGATGAACTAGCAGATAAAAGAACACTCCAACAAGTTATAACCCATCTTCTTCTAGTTTATTCTTAGTCCCCCCACTTTGAAATTTTTCTGGAAGTTCTTGAAGACATGCTTCTGTCAGCAGGTCTGGGACCTCAGGCTGACCAGAACTGATCAAGGGGCTGGTGTGATTGTGCTTGCTTCCACAGAGGTGGAAGTGAAAGTGGAAAGGATTAGGGGATTTTTACATTGTGGAATTTTAATGGTATATCTAAGGCACACACTTTGTGTAAGTTGGGGACCCATATAAATGTGTTAAATAGATATATGATAGATAAATGATAGAAATAGATAGATGATAGAGTTGGATGGATGGATGGGGGGGGGAGAGAGAGAGAGAGAGAGAGAGAGTACTTATTGGCCCTTGCCTTATACTCAGTTATCACAATGCCTTCCACTAATAGGATTTTTTCAGATAAAACTGAGGTTGTGTTGATAATGTGTTTTTAGTAGAGGGGTATTTGCCCACAAATGCACCTCCAACAATATTCTGCTTAGGCAACCATGCTTCTATTACTGTCTGGTACTGACTTTTTAAATTTAAGAAGGTATCTATTTCTCTCCGTTAAGTTTTACTTTTACAGCCATCTTTCTAACACATTTTAAATTTTGAACATATTCCAAATGTTCTTGCAGCACTACTTTCTTTTATTTCATTTATACATTCAGTAAGGTTACTGCCAGCTGCTCCATCCAATTAACCAACGGCACCAGTCCTATATCTTTCCAATACAAAAAGCAAACTTTACATTTCTTTCCAACCTGATTTTGATTTATGTAATAATACTTGTGGTATATCCTATGCATATCACATATGTATCCATTTAGAGCTTACTGGAATTTATTCTCATGTTGTGTGTGTGTGTGTGAGAGAGAGAGAGAGAGAGAGAGAGAGAGAGAGAGACAGAGACAGAGACAGAGACAGAGAGACACACAGAGAGAGACACACACAGAGAGAGAGAGAGAGAGAGAGAGAGACAGAGACAGAGAGACAGAGAGAGATTTTAGCCAATATGGCATAGCGGTGGGAAAATCTAGTCTTTAGGCATGGAAGCTAGCTTAGTGATCTCAAGCAGGGCACTTTTTCAGTTCTAATCAGGCTCTGAAACAAGCAGGCTGAAAAACAAAATACTTTGTTGCATCATACATATACATTCCCACATAAATTCAGGGAATGCAGTGCAAACCAAATGGAACAAATGTGAAGAAGATGATACATACATTATTTTAGTCCACTGTACAAGATATCCGGAAGCTACAATTCAGTAAGACTTATTTCTCAGTAAACATGTCCAGAATCATATTATATGTATCCATCCAAAAATAAGTCCCAATTAATTTGATGATCTTCTCATCTAAACTTTTCTTTTTAAAAAATCTGCCACCAATCCTGGTGGGAGTAATTCTGCGATTTGCATGCCATGAAATCATGCCAGGAATAACATTACCTAGCTTTAGTAATCTTATTTCCTAAATAAATAAATAGTCTAAAATATGTAAGGTGGTCAGCTCTCCTAACACCTACAAGATTCACAGTGAGGTCATGTCAAGGCCTTCAACAAACAATTGTGGGCCTCCCATCATTATCATTTTTGGCTTTCTACTGCAAATCACTCATCTGTGTGAGAACTGAGCAAACTAAATGCCAAGTTTACTGGACATTTCCAGTGGGCTTTTGTTTTCAGTTTCCAACTATGCTAAGGGGGGACCTTCCTTCCTGGTTCAATACCATCACAGTGGCCTTACTGATCTCAGCATCCCACTTCTGCTTCCTTCCTGATTAGAAGAGATTGCGTCACCAGAATGAAAGAATGCTAAAACTTCAGGTCTCCCATGAGCTCCACCAGAAGAGCCTTTAATGATAGAGAGCAAAGAAGGGGAAGGGAAATACTGCCCCTTCTTGCCACTCCGAATCTGAAGGAAGAGATGCATTCTGGGATGGAAGGATGGGAAAGGGGAGAAAACCCTTCTCTTTCTGACCACTCTGAGTACAGAAGAAAGAGGGGACTCTTCAAGATGCATGGAGGAGGAGTGGAAGATGGAGAGGAAGAAGATATATTGGATGTTAGAATTTCTTGGAATGGGAAAGGGAATTCTGTCAACAATTAATTGTCTACTATCACCAAACCCAAAAAATGTAAAGCAGTACATTCATTAAGATAGGAAGGAAGAAGCACTACATTTAATTTATAGTGGATTTCAAAGATGATTCATACCAACAATAGGTGATTACCTGCTTAAAGTGCCTTCAATTTAATATGTAATAAAGATAACATGATAATATGGCATATTAAGTGGATACATTCTGTGGTTAAGCCAGGTGCTTAACAACATTCCCTTTTCACAAATGTGTATGAGGTTTTAAATTTTGACTTTTTTAGAATTTAAAAATATACATGTATATATTTTTATAGAAATATAGAAAATGGGTTTTATGTGTGAGATTAGCCATGATTCCACAAGCATTGATTTCTCTAGAGATAGCTCAGTTAAATATAATTTGAGCTTTCAGAGACAAAGGCCAAAAATAAGAAAATATACAGTATAATAATTAAAGTATTTTAACTTAAAAAAGAAGAAGTTAAATAAGGTCTATGGAGAAATAAACAATCTACTTCCAGAAAAGATTTTTAGGTACCCAAAGCTGCTTTTTCAACATCATATATTATTTTGATATCATTTTGCTTCTCTTGGCAAAATGTAAATATACTTATCTTTCTGGTGTGCATCTATCTCAGACACACTGCTGTTTTCAATATCCACTACATTCTAATAGTAATTACTTAAAATAGGCTTAGAAAACACAAAGATACCAAAGAGACAATCAAGAAAATGATTCAAAGCACTTCCCAGTTTCTGTAATTAGAAAGGAATTAAAAAGTAGATAATTCATATTCTACTTTTTAATTCCTTTTCATGCATACAAATAAACTGAGAATCAATATACAGCTACCAAACAGCTGTATTCTACAGTGGTTTTCAACCCTATCTTCCAATTAAAACAACAATACTATGTACCGGTATTTTGGCTAGCTATCAAGTTTCAAGCAGATTGGACTTAATTGAGGCCACATTCATGCTGCAGCTTTGCCTTGCTCCAGGACTGGCCCTAATATTGCTACTTCTTACCACATCTAGGGCAGGTCTCTGTGTACTGTTTTCCATGAAGCATTAACATGCCAACTCTCTGAATTCTCTCTAAGTCTACCACCCCTCTGGAGAAGCTCATGGATTAAGGTCCTACCAGATCAAACACAATTACATAAGTTCATAAAATGTAAGGCTGTGGTACGCAATATACTCATAGTATATTTTGACAAGTCAGTGGTGTTCTCACAAAAAAGGTACCCAGGCATGCGTTTATGGTGGATGTTGTGACCCATCAGAAAAATCCCATTTATCAAACAGAAAATTGATGATATTGATTTCTGGGACCATGTCCTTCCCTTAGCTGAAAGTCTAGCAGGGCCATTCTTGTAAATAAAAATAACAAATAAAGATTTAAAACTTTACAAATTGAAAAAAGAAAAGTCAGGTGGAACAAGGGGATCTATCTAGTGACAGAAAAGCAAGGGATTTATATTGCTGTTTTGAGAAGTGTTATCTTGTGGATTTATACAAATCAGCTTTTTGCAATGTTAATTGTTTTGGTTCATTTATATGGGCCCTGTAGGGCTGTGTGATAGACAGACTTATTCAACTAGTCCCCACTGTAGAATCCATTTCATGCTTGACAGTTGCTCACCTGAATGAATGTAATTAAAGAATGGAACAAAAGAATTGACACTTCTGAGAAACATCCTCTAACTCTAAACTAGATATTAGTGACTTTCCTTATCATGTTTCTTTCTGACAGCAGACATATTAAAATTGTGTTTCCATCTCATCAGGCTATTCATTCTCACTGTCAACAATCTATCTTGAAAACAAAAACATATTATACATGTAATGTTTTGTTTCTTACACTAAGAATACAAAATGCCATTTCTACTAATATTTTATGGTTGTGATTCTATCCCATAAATAAATATTGGCATTTTTTTTCTTGTGTAAAACTTTAAATGCACACATAGGTATGTAAGAAACATATATAATTTTATGTTGAGGCATTTTTATTTCTATGTTAATGAAGGTAAAAAAGAAATCAACAATTCTTTGAGATTTTCTATACTGTATTTAAAAGTAATTTTTTAATAAGAATAGAATAGAATAGAATAGAATAGAATAGAATAGAATAGAATAGAATAGAATAGTGGGACTGTTTATAAGTATGTTTTAGTTATTCGTGTACTTTTTTATTTATGTTTCAAGTAGCCTTCATGATGGGCAATAATAGCAAGATTAATTAGAAAACAGATATAAAATATTGAAGAGGGGGGAAATGTTAAAATATCCCACTTTAAAAAAATAAACATTAGAGCTATGCAAAGTGTTAGAGTTGTTTCACAAAGTATGTAAAGGGAAGTGAAGGAGCTCTTCAGAAAGTGCTAAAGCAGATGCATGTTTTGGGGGGGAAAAACCACAGCTGCATCAAAAGCTCTCTCCAGCTGTGAGCCCATGCGTATGCTTCTGTTTGCAGTGCCAGTGAAGCAAAGACACTGCATGCTTGGAAACTCAAGTACAGACATTTCATCAAGGTCAGTTCTAAATAATTCCAGACAAAAACTGCACACACAACATTTCTCCATCATACACTATAGATTAATTCTTTCAGAACACACAGATACCATAGAAATATAGAAAATGGATTTCTACATACTATTTATGCACATTTGTTCATGAAGTACTTAAACAACAGACCAAAGGGTACTTACATGAGGCATAATAGAAGAAAAGGGAGGAGGTGTCACAATACCTAAAGCTCTTTTTTTTTTAAGGGGTTTCAAACGACATGTGGAATGTCTCCCTGAGACAACAGGAGAAGTAATCTCCCAAGCTCAGAGAAGCTTAATTGTCCCAACTCCTTGATTTTTTTTCCAGCTCAGACCTTAATCAAAGACGATTAAAAAAAAAACCTTCTACCCAGTCAAGCTGATTCCATCTCTTTTATTCACAATCCCCGCTTCCTCCTAAACCAAAGATTACTAATGATCTTCTCTCACATCTACTCCATTAACTCAGTTGATATCTTTTTCATAGCACACTGAGCAAAAAGAAGCTTTGTGGGAGATTCAGAAGTTTTCTTTCTTCTGATGTAGCCTGCAATCACTGACTATAAAGAAGCAATCAAGGGACTATGGATTGAGACCCTTCCTGTTGGTAGGACTGATAAATCACTTCTTTCTGTATGGCACAGGGGCACAACTGTACTGCCAACCAACACCACTTTTGTGGGATTTAGAGCATATTTATTTGGAGCACCTTGGTTAAAAAACCTGGGATAAAACATAGAATATAGAATCATGGGACTGAAAGGGACCTCAAAGTTCTAGTCCAATCCCAGTGATTTATTTCTTAAATTCTCTGTTCTCTCACTGGTCATCAACCTATCGTTGGGAGTACCAGTGATAAAATAATCTGAGCACCTTTGTCCTTTGCTTTTCTACCTAGTTGTTTATAATGCTTTGATATTGATTTGAGGCTCTTGTTGTCTAATTCATCCCAACATGAAAGAGGAGTGTGCAATCCTTAATTACAGAAGGAACATATCACCTTCCCATGACTCATTAAATATTTCCTGATTAGCCTTACAGTTGTTTTTTTAAAGGAATGAAGTGTTTTATAAATATCAATTCACATGCATCAACACACGAATTACCCTGCTTTTTATTTCAAATATTCACAGACACTAATTTGCTATGGAAATTAGCAGTTTATTCAAGGTCAAGGAGATAACAGGAGACAAGGAATGGAAGCCTTCAAAGAAGCTTGCCTGAACGGTCTTGCTTTTAGCAGGACAGAATAGTCAAAATCTAGTCCAGAGTTTCATGTCAGCCAGTCTCGAAGTCAAAATTTCACAAGCAGAACCCACACGATCATCATACAAGAGCCAGAGATTAGTTGATTGCAACAAGGAATAATGCATCAGGGCTGCTTCTTAAATCCAGCTGTTGCCTGCTGCTTTTAATCGAAGGATTTACTCTCTTGCTTAGCAAGGAGCCTTATAGAATGTCTTTCTTTTGCTTTTTGTTCTATTTGCCCATTACTGGGACTGGGAGGCCTTAAATCTTCACAATCATACTGCCCCTGTTGTTCAGATGATGCCTATGTTTGATCTGGTGATTCTTGGCTTCATCTCTTCTGACGCTGATGATTCACATATTCTGCTGGAGAAAGTTGTTTAAATTCAGAATCAGCCCCTGAGTTCTGGACCACGATAGAAATTGTTAGTTCCTATAACCAGTGTGGTGCATTATTTAAACAAACAGTGAAAATCATGGATTCAATATGACTTCATATAATGGTCTACCACAAAAGAGTTATCATTGATGGTTTAAACCAGGTACAACGGCTATGGCAAACATCTTTTCTCTCCTATCCAATATCCTTTGGTTTGTATTTAGTATGGCTAGGCAACATTCTAGATCTGAAGGTAAACAAATAATTTCAGAGCTCATGTAGTATAGGCATAGCCCCTATATTAAAGCAGCCACATTATTCTTCCTAGATTGAAAGATTGCCCTTGGTAACTGCCATGTAATTCCAGAAAGAGAAACATTTGGTTTAAGGAGTTACAGATATTTGTATCCTTGCATGCTTCAAAGAATCTTTTTGCTACTGAACCCAAAATGCTTAACACTCTTAGACATTAATTAACCTTCCCTGGCATCAGCTTCCATCTGATGGAGGAAGATTTGTTTCAGGACACAAAGAGCTTTGTTAATAGCTAGTGATGACATACAAAAATCAGATAGACATGTCAAAATATCTAGGGAATGTTCCTCAAATATTCACCTTCAAAAATGAGTGGCACAGTCGAGATTCCATTTTTCTGTCCTATATAAACAAGCACAGTTAACTTTCTGCATTGGTGAATAGATGGTCACATTAGAGATACATTCAGGAATAGAAAAAGTTTTAACTGGAAAAAATATCCCTGTTTCTGTACAGAAGAAGAAAAGGAGAACCTGGCATAACAGCCTGAATAACAAACAGTTATGGATTCATACGTTGAAAGGGAACTTCCAGAAAAACTCCTCAATGCTCCTCTGCAGATTAGTACTTCAGCAGCTGTGCAAGGCTATGCTCCAATAGGTGCTATGAAAAAGACAATTAAACCAGTCCTCAGTGACTTTGTTTCTTTTAGTTAAATCTGGCTTAATTTAAAACTTTGCTAATTGAAGTTGTTAAATAAATGAATTCTGTGATTTACACAAATTGAAACACTTTATCCCTTCTTACAAAGTAATTAACTTTCAGATTGACAGCTGGAAACTCACTGAATATTTTTCTCTGTGTGTATACTTATAGACGACTGACAAAATAAATGCACTTGCACATACCCATTGAGAGATGAACACAAACACCCAAAAATAATAGCTTTATTCAATAATTAGACATCTAAATAAACTGTGCTCTGTTTTGACATTTGCTATAAATGATCTTCCATTGTTATTTCCAATCTGCTTCATTCTAAGAGTGCTATAGAACTTGTTTTAATGGTATTTTTGATCTTGTGGTAGGCGTTTGCTGGAAAGTATTGTTAAATTATTTTTCGTTATCCACGTCAGCTTCCTTACACCTATTCCTCATTTTCCCATTCAACATTCCAACAGAATTGAAAGTTTTCTTTGGTTTATCTGGATTTTGAAAATGTTTGATGGCACCAAAGAAAGCCACCGAATTGTTAAAAACTAGGGGGTTGACAAAATGGTCCCAAATATATAGCAGTATTCATGCAGCCTGAAAACAACAACAACTATCTTCTAAGCAATGTGACCATTCACCTTGGAATTAATTATCTGTGTACAAAGTGCCTTGCTAGCTTGATGAGGCATTGTGTGCCTTTAGCCATTGCAGTACCTACTTATAAACAGCCTTTAAAGAGATTTCCATGTGAAAATATCACTCAACACATGTCTTCATCAGATTAGGAAAAATGCCAAGTTATTGAGTTGCACTTGTTTTACACATGCTTGAAGCATATCCAATCTCAGTTGGGTTTGGTGGTCATAACTAACTCAAAGGTGTCACATTGATTCTAATGAAGCTATTTGAATCGTGACTAAGACTGTATCTTGATCCACGATATGTTGTTCCTAGCATTTTATGTATATATGTAATTGTATATGTATATACAGTGTGTGTGTGTGTGTGTGTGTGTGTGTGTGTGTATTTATGTGTATTTGGGGTGACAGACAAAGACAGAATTTAGTGAAATCTAGTTCTTTTAAATAGTAATGGCAGAACTGAGCTATTAGAGAATAAACTGAACTGACCAACTTCCTAGTGAGATAATAAATAAACTGCATTTTTAGATCCCAAACCTCACTTCATTGGTTACGATCACCAAACTGAATGAGACTATAAATCTGAGGCACAAACAATAACCGTAAATCAAACAACATATTGTCTACTGAAAACTTCATAGCTTTTTTTTAATAAACAAAACAAAACAAAATGTTATATTACCCAAATGATATAAAACAGAAATAGCTCGTATTCCTCAAAAAGACAGAAAGGGGGCCCCATTCTGCCCCTCCCCTCCCACAGAAATAGGCTCAAAGGGCATCATTACTGGGGATGGCTATGGATTTATTAATTAGAACAGCTCAGCTATGCACAACAATGTTTTGTTGATGTGGGAAAGGCATAAGGTTTGCAACCATAGGGGGTGCAACTTTGGATTCTTTGAAAGAAGTAACCAACATGATTATTTTTTTTCTGGACAGAATATAAAAGTAAGCTCTATTACACAGATTCTTATACAACAGTGAATAAAAGATGATAATAGCTTCATTTGCTTCAGTACAAATAAACTGATGAGAATTATCCTCATGTAAGAGACTGTCAGAACAGTCCTTAAAATCTTTATTTATTTTAATCCCCCTGAAATTAATGAGTCCTACAGTCGCTGAATGCTCTGAGGATCAGGATCTCACAGGCATATTCCTGCAGTAGTTATGAAACATTTAATTTTAAGCTTTCCCACTTCACTGGAGCAGAAAATTAAGAAATTAGAAGAATTAAGATCAGACAGAGCAGTAGTAAGCTACCTCCCTTCCGACATGAATTGGGTCTGTAAAAATAACAACAACAATAAATACTGTGAAAGCCTATAGCTCAAATAATGCAGGGCCAAGCTAAAATAGATTGTTTGGGGAAATAGTACTAGAGACCTGGAAAGCTGGGTTTGGCTATTTCATGTACGCTTGTAAATTTCATTAGAAAATTGCTTCTCAGAACCTTTGCAGTAGCATCAATTATATGGTGATATGGTGAGAGGGGCACAAAAGGTTGGATCTGTTTCATCTCTCAACAGAGTTGATTAGCGTTATTTCAAAAACTGGCATCTGAATCAAGCTTTTCTGTTTGGATAAATCAAAATATAGCCTTTGTGCAAATTTCTTCCTCTTGGATGAGCAGTGATGTGTAGTCAACCTGGAAACAAGATGTTAAGAGATACAGTTTGTCATATCAGTTTGAATTTGGTCTTCTTTTAAATAATTTCTCCTAGATCATTTGTTCCTCCATCTTCCATCTTTATTGGTTCTTTCTATATCTACGTTTTTTAATGGACAAAACAAAAACAAACAAAAAAACACCCATGATTGATATCTCAACTCTGGAAACCCTTTCCGATATCTAAACTATCAGGCGACTTATGAAATTTTAAGAACAAAAACAAATCA
The DNA here is from genome assembly GCA_032467955.1 of Pseudoxenodon macrops. Lineage (NCBI taxonomy): Eukaryota > Metazoa > Chordata > Lepidosauria > Squamata > Pseudoxenodontidae > Pseudoxenodon > Pseudoxenodon macrops. The sequence goes on along the minus strand of JANHFT010002809.1, from coordinate 80,322 downwards.
GCTTTTCAATATTATTTTTCTTCCTTAAAGGCATCTGACAAAGCAGGATTTAGTTGCCAAAACTGTATTCTGAGTAGGACTATTATTTTATAGTAAATCTTGCATAGGATAGAGCAGGGCTGTCAAACCTGTGGCTCACAGGCCGGATGCTGGCCGTGCCCATGCCTGGTTTAGCAAAGAGGGAGGGAAGTCACGTGATATGTCACGTGACACCTCCCTGACAATGTAAGTTTGACAACCCTGGGATAGAGGGATATTTGGAATTCCATTTGCAGGGGGAAATCTGTTATAGGAGAAAAAAATGTGATGGCATCTAAAGAAATTAAGTTGGTGACACATGACTCAAACAAATCAGCCATCAATGGACATTTAGAAAATAAATCCCATGTACATCCCATTTAAAAGCCTAGGGGGAAAAACCTGAGAGCCTACAACAGTATTTCTCAACCTTAGCAACTTTAAGACACATGGCTATACTGGCTGGGGAATTCTGGAAGTTGAAGTCCACCTATCTTAAAGTTGCCAAGGTTGAGCAATACCTAGAACACTACCTCTCCAATAGCCAACACCCAGGCAAGCAGGAAATTGCATCAGATAAGCAGTCAGTAGGAACCAATATCTTAATCAAGGAATTATCAAGGAAGAAGCTATAATACCTCCAACAAACTCCACTGTCTCAAGTAGACCAGACCACATGACAAGATGAACTAACTCTACTTTATTGCAAGATTATATCAACAGAATCCTGCAAGTTTGAAAGTACAAATTCCCTACCATCTCTGTTATGTACGCATGCTTGTACAAGGTATTTGCATAGCTGCCACTGATTGGCTAATCTAGCGGCGGGAAAAATAAATGGCTGTCAGTGGCCGGCAGGTAAATCGGAGCCATTTTAAAAAGGCGCTCCAGCGGTGTGCCAGCAGTCTCCGAATAGCCGAAGCTAGCAATAAAACTTGCTTATGGAATTCCCAAGTCCTGTCTCTTCTTGGCCGACCCACATCTAATAATCTCTTATCACCATGTGATAATTTAAGGCAGATCCTTTTTAAGTTTCTTTCTCTGTCTGGTACTCAGTTGTGGGCTTTTCCCCTTTTTGCTTGATTGTTCTCTAAACAGCATCTCTCCCTCTCTCCCCCACCCACTTCTGCCTTCCAAGGTCATTCTCACATTCTATTACGGGGGTGTAAAATTCATGATGTTGTCATCGCATGACATATCACAACTTTTTCCCTTTTGGGTGTGGGGTGGGTGTGGCCAGCATGTGACACCCCTGTTTGACACCCCTGTTCTATTACATCCCCTGCCCTTCACACTTATAATGTTGAGGAAATCTAAAAACAGTGGTTAATGTCAGATTCATATGAATGCAAAAGGACAGTGGAGTTGCTGGTCTCAAGCCATTTGGTATCCAAAGACTAACATCAATATTTTATATTCAACAAGGAAAAGAAATGTTAGATACATGGTACAAAATAGGAGTATTGTGATCCTACAAGTATTCTGCTTTGCGGTATTGTGCACCACATCTTCTATGATGATTTGGGGTGGGGGAGGCAAAGACATGTTAAGATGAATTTCAGTAATGAAGTTTAGCCATTTTCAGAGCATGTGTTACTGAGGCAGTGTAGATTTTTCACCCTGCTGATATTTTAATTGACCTTGAAAACCTGGCTCTTCTCCCAGGCCTTTGGTAAGTATGTCTCCTGTTGACTATGTTTGTTTGTTTGTTTTATTCCTGTCTGGGGGTTTTGTTTTTGTTTTTTGGTCCTTTCTCATCTTCATTTTGGTCAATGACTATACTTTTTTCCTTATTTTTCATGCTTTCATTTGTAACATCCCAGAATCAGGCAGCATGTAAATTTTAATAATAACTTGAAAAAACTTGACGTGTATAAAAATCAACATCAGCTAAACAACTGGCAGATGTGACTTCACATTGTGTGAACAGATAATGGGTGCAATTCCATACCATCTGGAACACCACTTGAACACCATCAGCAAAATCACCTTCCGTCAATTGCAAAAAGGCAGGGTTATTTGGAATAGCTTGCATCCCACGATGATACTTTTAGCACCATCAAACAAAGTCTACCTATCCCAGGATTCTCAATAGATGGAGAAAAATGCCAATTATTTCAATATTGAATGTCTTCTACTTCCATTAGATCTGGGTAGATTTGAGTTATTGTTATTTGCAGATCCTTCTCTTTCTGATCAGATTTTCCAACCTGCTTTCCCCACCATTCTCCCCCCCCAAAGCTGTTCTGATAAGCATTTGGAAAAGATTAGAGTTATAAAATAAGATGTGTTGGGGGAGGGAGGTAAGGTGGCTCAGGTTTATATATTGTTGCAAAAAAAAAAAAACCTAAAAGCATGGAAAATGTATTGATGGAACAACAAAAAAGAACAAAGCAGTGATAGCAATTAGTCCATAGTAATGACTCCTTTTATCTAGAAGCAGCTGCAACTTTCTGAAGGCAACTTCAGACCAGATGGATGAAAGGCAGAATAATTCCCATAGTTTGGAGAAAATTGAAATTGCACATATTCATAAAATAATAGATCAGGAATATAGAGCCACAGAGGCTCTATACACAGAGTACACAGAGGACCTCTTGAGACCCCATAGAATGTATAGATCTTCCAAAAGCTGTTGTAGTATAGAACATTTTAATATACCCAAAATGGAATATTACAAAAAGCATGTGGGGGAGGAATTAAATAGAATCAAGACCAGTTTTTGTACTGGTTCTGTCCATTTTTATTGTCCTGGAATCACCTGCTTTTCAAATGTGTCCTCAAAGGGCTATTTAAAGATTAAGAATAGCTTTCTTTGTCTATCACAATGCCGGTACATCTTTGTGATGGACATAAAGATTAGAGCATTAACCTAATTAATTTTCTGGGTCACATTATCTAATTTTTATGGTGATTTACCAGTATCAGCAGTTAAGGATGATGTAATAAATCCATATTAGTTTAAGATATTAACATAATCTTGATTTCTTGGCAGAGACAGTGTAGGTGGTAAATTTCCAATTGTTAAGCTAATTTGGCAGATGATGCTGGCAACAGAGCTTGGCCACTTTTGAGAGCCCAATGCCATGATATTTTGTTTTGCAATACCATAGGCAATTTCAAAAGCCACTGACAGAAACTCAGATTAAATAACTGGCTCAGAATTTCAGTGATTAAAACACAAGTCTTTACAATTCTTTTCTAACTTTAGAGAATATTTGTTCATCGCAGCAGTAGATAGGAAGGATAGGAAGCGTCCTTCAGGATTCCACAAGTTCTTGGCAGCAGATGTAGAAGTTGCCTGGGGGAAGGCAGTCAAATACTCTCTCTTAACCTACTTAATTAAATTAGCCAGAAAAAAGATCAGACCTCCAAAATTGTCATGCCCCAACTCCACCTTGAGAAGGAGCTAAGGGAAAGATTCCATCAAGTTGAACTTGATTTCCAGAGATTGGACCTTCCTTTAAAAAAAATATTAAATACTATATGGCCACTGTTTTCTTCCACAACTTTTTTTTTTTACATTGCAGGTCATCTTATAGTCTGGGGCAAGGGTGTCAAACTCGCGTTATCACAGCGGTGTCATGTGACATATCGGCACTTTTTTCTTTTTCACTAAACCAGGCGTGGACATGGCCATCATGTGACACATCCGGCCCATGGGCTACACGTTTGACAGCCTTGGTTTGAGGTTTCTGATAATCTTTTTTCAAATCAGTTGATGCTGCAATTGGGAAATTTCTAATCAACAACCAAAACCTTTTGAGAAGTGAGCTAAGAATGGATGTATACAGTTGTGTTTTATCTAAACATCATAGACACACAAGTGATAAGGGATTTTGGAGGTAGGCACAACATCCTACCAATGTTTACGGGAATAATTTGACCTTGCAACTATTATCCAAAGCAATCCCATGGACATAAATCATGGATTATCAAATGATATGTGCCAAACATATATAATACTCTGGCAAAGAAGAAAGGCCCATATATTATAGGAGAAAACAACGTTTCTCACAAGTTAGAATCTAATATTTCAAGGGAAAATGTCCTATTCAACGATACAACACGACATTAATATATCTACCTAGAATCATGAAGTCCCCAATTAAAAAAATATATATTCTGATGAATTTCTAGTCTTTTACTAGTAGTCTATTTTTCATGAAAGCCTACCCAAAAAATTATGAGTAAGAAAAGTATGAATCACCACAAACTGCTGTGTGTCTGAGAGATTTCCAGGCTTCTACTTGAAAAGAGAGAAATAATATCACTATAAGTAGCAATACTTTTTTCAATTCAATGAAAACTTCTGCATCCAGCCTATGGTGGAGAA
>JANHFT010002809.1:13966-24384 GCA_032467955.1 Pseudoxenodon macrops | reverse complement strand
TCCCTCCCTCCCCCATCCCCATCCCTATTTTTATCTAAAAATGATGGAATGGTGCAAAGGCTGATTGTTAAGAAGGCGATTAGTATAATCAGTAGGTCAGTATGGCCATACTAGTAAAGATAGCTGTAGATATTAGACACCATGGTAACTATTGAAAACAGTTTAAGAGATATTCATGCCTTTATGAAGTAACCAGTGGATTACTGGGAGTAACCAGTAATGAAATATAGTACATCAGCCAAAACAGCTAAAAATAATTTGAGGTGACATAAAGGGGAGAAGAATATTTCAAGAGCACAACAGGAAAATACATCCAAAGATTGCATGTGTAACCGGAGGAGGCTAAATACAGAAAGATGTCATTTGTTCATCCCAGGCTTCTTCAATTCTAACTGACTGGTGGGTCACCAGTCCCCACCAGTCAGTTGAAAATGAAGACGCTTCTTGGATGAGAAGCAAAATATTTTTAAAGGAAAGAACCAAGAAAGTCCAGTTACCTTTTGGAAAAAGCACCTTTAGGACAACCATGAATTATTGACAATCTCCATAGAAACCTCATGTGTTCCAGTCCACCAAAGCACGTTTCTGGTCCGTTCTAGATAACAGGGCAACTGAGCAGTGCAGATAAGTCATCAGTGCCACTGAATAAGAAATGGACTCATTTCCAAGTAAACATGCATAGAATTATCCTCGACTCTTTAAAATTACCGAGCATCATTATAATTCAAAGGATGATCCTTTCATCTTTGTCACCTTTCATCTCTGATAAAAATGATAGTAAATTGGAGGGTAAACAGATGTTGCTTGGGGTGGGAAATCCAGCCAACACTAGTGAACAATAAAGACTTTCAGAGCCCAAATAGGGTACTCCTCATAAATTTTACTTTTAATCTTAGAATCGTTTTGGTTATCTCCCTGTCCAATTGGTTAGCTTTTTTTTTCTAAACCGAAGCAGCTGTTTGAATGTATTCCTTGGCAGAGTCGCTGTAAGCCTCTTGAAGCAAAGATGGTATGCTCCTGGCTTTGCTATGCTGCTGAGGTAATGGCCTAGACACATGTCAAAATAACTTTTGGTTCATTTACTATGATCTTCATTGTAGCTTTGAGTTGGCACTAGGGAGAAATGCTTCCAACTCCTCTCACCACTCCAGAGGAAGCCAAAGTACATACAGTATTGATTATTTGTTTTGTTATCATTTGTTCTACATAGGAAATTATGTTATGTCATAAAGAATACGAAAAGGGCACGTTAGCACTATTCCAGGCAGCACGCTGTGGTGTGATTGCTATTAAGTGTCAGTTAAGAAACAGCAGGGTGAGAATGAGGCAGTTTGACTAGTTTTCAGTAGGATTGGGCAATCTTCCAGTAGCCCAGGCCAGAGTTTCCCAAATTCAGCTATTTTAAGTTGTGTGGAACTTCAACTCCCAGCATGGCTGGGGAATTCTGAGAGTTGAAGTCCACACATTTTAAAACAGCTGAGGTTGGGAAACACTCAGAGGCGGGTTCCTACCTGTTCTATCTGGTTCTATAGAGTAGGTAGTAACTCCGCAATGACGTCACAGAGCCAGTTCCTTCGGCAGCTCTGTGGGCGCCGTCATTTTGGATTTTGCTTCTGCGCATGCGCAGAAGCTATTTTATGCTTGCTGCGCGGGTGCTCTCTCTCACACGCACTTGAATCGCAACCCTGAGCAAACCAGCAGTAAGAAGATTCAGAACCCACCTCTGGAAACACTGGTCTAGGGCAGTATTTAATAGGGAGCCAGAAAGAATGATATAAAGTTGGCAGGGCTGGATCACACATGTCAGTATCTGCTTGTGGTCCTGTTTCTTCTTAAAAAATTGAAAATGGTTTGTCTTGAAAGGATGTTAAAGTTCAGACTCTGCATTTTCCATCATCCTCATTTCAACATAGAGAATCAGTGTTGCTCAAATGTACGACGATGGTGATTGGCAGGACTTCTGGCAGGTTGAAAAAAAATCATTTGGAAGCCGCGTATAACCCTGCAGCCCTTGCATATTAATCCAAAGTCCCCCACATAGAAGGAAGAGTGGGCTAAGCTTTTCTCTTTCCCTTGATTTCTAGACGAAGCCCTGCAGCTGTTGTTAGGCAATGCAAATCCATCTCTCTCTCTCTCTCTCTTTTTTTTTTTTAAACTATTTGGTCCTTCTTGTCGCACTCATTCCTCTTTTTGTAAAAGCTGAGCAATTCTCTTGATGTGCCTTAATTTCGTTGGCAAAGGCTCGGCATTAGCATGTGTGGCAGCCAGCTTTCCATTATTTTCCCCAAAGCTAGTCGCGCGCCGAACTATCCCAATGTGCCTATGATTGTCCAGAAGCTTTTACAAGCCTCATTACCCAGAGCTCCTTTAAAACTGTCTAATACAAGGTTAAATTCAGCCTCACTGCTGCAGTCATTCTCATTTAAGCAGCCTTAGTGTTATTACATTTGTCTTGCTATGAGACTGGCCTCATTTGCCCCCTTAAAATTAAACCTGAAGCTGTGGTTTTCCTTAGTGGATCCTACGGTGAATACATTGACATTGGCCCAGAAGTCAGCTTTGTAATTCTTAGCTGAAGAATGATGCCTGCTTTCATTAGCCAAGGCAAAGTATGTGGGGGGGGGAGAGAGAAACAGTATAGTAAAAGATGATATGCCACAAACACAATCTTTTGCCTTCTCTTTACGCTCATCCTCCCTGCCATGTGTGCATCTCATCCATATCCACAACCATCAACCGCAAATAAGATATAGTAGAAATAAGAATAAATCCTGAATAATAAGGGGGAAATGAAAACATATTTTGCTGCTAGACAGCATGGGTATGTAATTTCCTCTGCTTACTATTTATATTTGAGGATGAAATGCTTTTTTAGAACATCTATATGCAAGCACACTCACTAAATCACAATTTACATATACAGAAGTGGATTCAGCAACGAACATATTTTTGCCAGAAGAGTGGCAGATTTATGCAGGGTCCTTCAGCAAAGAAGGGGACGACAAGTAAACTTGAAAATATTGCTCATACATACGTTTAGATCCAAACTTACAAACTTTATGTTTCACGCACAGACATACACACACGCGCACACACATATATATAAATGTTGTAAATTATAAATGAGGACAGTACAAAAAGCAATGGATGAAAAATAATCAAGGAGAGGAGCAATCTAGAACTAAGAAGAAATTTCCTGACAGAACAATTAATCAGTGGAACAACTTGCCTCCGGAAGAAGATGTTGGATAACCATTTGTCTGAAGTGGTGTAGGGTTTCCTGCCTAGGCAGGAGGTTGGACTAGAAGACCTCCAAGGTCCCTTCCAACTCTGTTATTCTGTTCTATGTGGTTTATGACCCTCACAACTTACAATCATGATGAGCGGATTCCATTATGGTTTAAGTTGAGCACTATCTGTATAGCTTTCCAGAGTAATATAATATTTTTCAGCCAATCCCCTTACCTAAACAATCCATAGTTCCTGATAAAGTACCAGTCATCTTGAACAATGTTAATAACCCTGCTGATACCAGCCTAAAACACAACCGTAACAGAACAAGACTAAACCATATTGATCTTCAATGGCAGTTTGATTACAACCAATCAATATTAAATGTAGTCTAAATTGTATGCAAACTCTTCTTTTTGCATATTAACCTCAATTTAAGAAAATACAAAATGGATTTCATATTGTTTAATGCAATCTTCCATTGATTTACCATTCAAGCTTGTTATTCAAAAGTCTTGATAAAAAGCAACATCAAATTTACCAATTTTTTTCAGCTGAAGCTAATAGAATGCTCTCTCCAACATCTGAAAAAAGCAGAGTTTCGTTTAAGAAACTATTTAAAAATATTAAGAAAATGCTAAAACTTACCCTAGATCTTAGAATAAACAACTCTCTCTTTCTTATACCTCTGTTTTTTTTTGCTTCTCTCAAGATGGTTAGCTCCCCTTATTTTAAATACAGTATGCACCTATTTCACCCTTGCTAGGAAAAGAGATAAAAGTTATATTTTCTATTTTTTTCTACATTTCAGTAAAGTCCCATGAAAATATATTCCTACCGATCATTTAACATTTTTTCCAAGAAAGGAAAAAGCAAAGAACAGTAGCTTCAGATTATTTAAAGTATCTATCAAACCAATGTTATGTCGGTACAGATGTAAACAGATCTATAATCCAAAGCACAGCAGCTACTAGACATTTATCTAGATTCAATTTGCTTAGTAGCTAGCTAAATATTTATCTACTATATAAATATCCCAAGCACCATCTAGCCAAATGCAAGTTAAAATGTTCACAGGTTAAGTTTTAGGGTATTAGCTTCATTTGCTTATGATACTCTACCTTTTGTACAGGAATCAAAGCAGTGATGGGTTGATAGTGCTAATCCAAAGACACCAGCCTCTATGGTAGAAGGTGAACTTGAAAGACACCTTCACCCACTTAAAAAAAATGTTCGCTCCTTATTTGAAGGTTAAACTTTCCCTTGAGGTTTTATTGAATTCAATGAAGGAATTAAGCTTAGCATTTAAAATGTTGTCACTCAAATACATTGAACTCATTCTGCTGCTCTTTTAGGATGTATTATACCCACAAATCATTTTATATTATAGATAACTGAGCAGTTACAGTAGACAGTTACAATAGAGAACTCTGATCCCCTATCCATGGCTTTTGAGATTTCTATCAGATCTTATTTTGAATATGTTACCTCTGTCCTAGGCCCATTGCACACTGTCATCTGTCTGTCTCTCTCTATGGTTGTTTACCCAAAAATTAATTCTTTTTTCTCTGACTTCGTCCACAGATTTCTGAGACTGGAGAGGATTCCAAAAACTTATAAAGCATGCTGGGCTTGGAAATTCTGGAAATTGGAGTCCACACAAGTTGAAGTTGCCACAGTTTTCTAGAGCAAGGGTCTCCAACCTTGGCAACATTAAGCCTGGCGGACTTCAACTCCCAGAATTCCTCAGCCAGCTTTGCTTTGAAGTCCTCCAAGCTTAAAGTTGCCAAGATTGGAGAGCCATTCTATAGGACATTGCATGCATGCATGCATGTCCATGTAGCCACACAGTTCTGCTGCCTCCACTGAAGAGAACTACAGAATTCCATTGAAAAAAGAATTTCCCTCTGAAAATCTGAGATTACAGAATCAGATTTATTTTTATTTATTCCTCATACGTTATACAGGTAGTCTTCAGTTAACGGCTGCCCTGTTTAGCAACTGTTTGAAGTTTTAAAAGTGCTAAAAAGGTTTATTTATTTATTTATAGGCTGCTCATTTCACTGTCAGCGACTCTGAAAATTGTAAAAGTAACTTTACAATCCTTATAGTTCTTGCCCTTACAACCATTGCTTTTGTCTCTAGGGTCAGGTGCTCTGATTTTGTTAATTGTTTTCTTCCGGAAAAATTCCAGAAATGGTGGACATAGTTTCAAATATCTAAGCTTAAAATATTTGTGGAGGCATTAAATATGAATCAAAATCACTAGCAATGTTTGAATGTGCAAATAACAGGAAACTACTGCTCATATTTAATATTTAACTTGTCCACACTTGATGTTATCCAACTGTGAAGTTCCCTGACAGTTTAGCCATTTGGATTTCAATTTCATTACTGTTTATGCTTTTACCCTGGTTTACTGCTACTGCAGCACATTTCTCTAGGCCAAATTCCACTGCTATATCTGTACTAAAAATTCTTAGTGTTTTGTCAAGTTTCTTCTACTGTTCTACTATTGTTTTGGGGCCTTCCATTTTCTTTTTTCTTTTTATCTCTTCCAGTTCTGTATCCCTGAATAATTTATTTCTGGTAATGAATCTCCTTAGATTTGCTAAATGTTCAGTGATAATGTCCCGATAAATTATTTTCCACAGTTCAAACATTTAAGGAAGCCCACTTTGTATGATGTGATTTATAATAGACGGCTGTAATGTTACAATTTTAGAACACAGTATATTTTTGACTTGTCTATGGTTGTTCTTATAATCATCTTACAGGCCTAAGCCCTGGTTGCCCAGCCGTACCTCTTGCGTCCTTGTTGTCCACTTGCTGACAGATATCCAAAAACTCTAACATCTGATGAGTCTGATCTGGTATAAGATTCTTTTTCTGTTTTCCATCAACCATATTAAATGAGTTGATGGATACATAGTCTGACTCGTTTGCTAACACTAATGTAGCAATCCTTCTGGTAGAATATACTACCACCACCATAGCTCTCAATTTCATCAAAACTTCACAAGCCCACCCACCCCCAAGAAGGCTGTAGACATTGTTCTTATGATTATGATTGGTTGCGCAGTCAACCAGATGTTTAGACTGGATTTGACATTTTTATCCATCTATCGAGTCCTTCCTAAGGACCTGGGATAGAAGATGGTATTATATGATGGTATTAAAAGTATCATTGCAGGATGCAAGGTGCCTTTTGCAATTGACTGATTGTGATTTTGTCAATGCTGATGGTGTTCAAGTGGTGCTCCAGTGTTTTGGGAATTGTTATTGAATATTGCTTTATTACTATTGGCACTATCTTTATTGTTATTGTTGTTGTTGGTTTAATCTTCAATTCAATTCACAGTCTGGGACTGGTAAAAACATAACAATTCAAGTTCTAACCAAGAACCTAAATGCTATTACAGTAACGTCTGAGTATATAGGCAGTTCTGAGTAAGGTGCTTTTTTTGCCAAGTCAGAATATTCAGATCTGATAAGTACACAATTTCTATGTATCTAGGCAACCCTTTGGGTATTGCTCCAAGAGCTCCTATTGCTATTGTACAACCATTGATTTCTTCCTCCACAATTGTTCAACTTCAATTTGCAGATCCCGGTATTTTGTTTTTTTTTCTAGTTGTTTCTCTTCAATTTGTGCATCAACTGGTATTGCAATATCAATGACCAGACTTTTTTCTTTTCCACATTAATGATGTGGACCAGATGTCTCTCTGTTTGAATTCAAAAAAAATTTGACCTGTTCCATTTTCAAGAACTTTGTCACTTTGGTGTTCCCAGTAATTTTTCCGGTATTCAAAACCAAACTTCTGGCAAAGCTTCCAATGTATGATTTTGGCAATTTAATCATGATGTTGTAGATAATCAGTTTGTGATGTTTTATTGAAAATTGCACAGTCAGTCAGATGTTCAGACTGGGTTTGGCAATTTTGTCTACCTATCGAGTCCTTACCAAGGACCTCGGAAAGGCAAATCTGGAGGTTTGACAGTGTTACGGATGTCGTCACATGATAGAAGCTGTTCCAAGTAAAACCATCTTCTGCAATTGACTGATGGTGAACTCGTAAATGCCAATGGTGTTCAAGTGGTGCTCCAGTTGTTTTGGGATTACTCCCAAGGCGGCTATTACTATTGGTAGTACCCAGAGGTGGTTTCCTACCGGTTCTATAGATTAGGTAGTAACTCCACGATGATGTCACAGAGCTGGTTCTGTCAGTGGCTCCGTGAGCACTGCCATCTTGGATTTTGCTTCTGCACATGCACAGAAGCTAGTTTTTGACTGCCGCGCAAGTGCTCGCTCACGCACTTTCAACCCTGAACGAACCGGCAGTAAGAAGATTCAGAACCCACCTCTGGTACTACCCTTGCTTGCCTTTGCCACAGTCGTTCTATTTATGTTTGTAGTTCTTTGTATTTAGTTATCTTCTCCAGTTCTTTCTCTTCTATTCTGCTGTCTCCAGGCACTGCCACATCCACTATCCAGATTATTTTTGTCTTTCTTATTGATAATTGTTAAGTCCAGGGCGTTATGTGGCAGGTGCCTGTCTGTCGGAATCCTGCCACTCTTGTCTAATTGTTTCCTAGGCAGCATCTCTCCTTCTCTTTATTGAAGGCTAATAAGGCATTCCATTACAACTACTCAGTGAGTTATAATAGGGCAGGAAGCTGTGCAACATCTGAACACTGCTATGATTCTCCTGCCATTTGATAGACTCCATTTCACCTGTTAGTTAAACATAACCTAATAAAAGCAAACACCTGAAAAATTATTACTTCTCATTCTCAGTGCTCACCCACTGATTTAAATATGCTACTGGGAATACATTCATACATATTTTTTACTCCCATCTGTTCTGCTGAAACAAGAACCTACGTCTTCTATTAAAAGATATGTGCATATGCTTGAAACCTTTTTTCTAAGTCACTTCCATGTGTGAACAATATTGGACGTTATTAATTGTCTAATGCTGGGATTATAATGGATATTATTTTATTCCACCTAACTCATTTAATCTCCATTCCATCTAACTTAAGCAGCTAAAAGGATCTATTCCCATCTACACTTTGCTATGCATGCAAAGATAAGATGAAAGGGATATATTTTGAGGGAACACTTTCATTAGCTACAGAAACTGTCATCTTTTTGGAAAGGCGTTGAAAAGATATGAGTTTTTTTTTAAAAACCCAAGCTTAATTAGGGCAGGAAGCAATACAAACAGCAGCAATAGGTTAGTATGAGGGTGGATTAAAGAACATCTCGCTCTCTAACCACAATTTATCTCTATTGCATAGGAAATTTTCACTCTGCAAATGTGCTGAATCATCTCACTAGAATTTATTCTTAACTGCTGGTCTATATAGAACTCAAAAAGGAAACTGCAAAACTAGGAGGCGAGACCATTATACGGGCAGGACAAACAGTGGTCCCTCTCATAAATTTTGTAGCTACCAAAGCTTCCAGGTTTGAAATCCCCCAATGACTGCTTTCCTGCAACACAATATTGAATTTGCTATTGCAGATGGCAGTGGATATTTAACTTTGGTCTTAGATGCTAATCACAACTGGGTTTTTTGTGGTGGTAATGTGAAAGACCATTATATTTTGAGGAGTTTAATGACATATTTCAATTTCTCCTTCACATTAAAAAAAAAAAGTCTAATGGTTTGGAACTTATTCTAAAGCCAACCTGATTGTTTTTTCACTCTTGTTGGCTAAATAAAGGAAAAGGCAGGGTGGAATCTTCACATAGCTGCACATCTGAGAAAGTCTCAGACTTTTGGTTCCCATCCCAGAGCCATGTGATACTCGGTCAAGGTCAAGTCTTGCAATCTTCATGACTATAGAAGCAGGGCTATGACGTCACGGTGCCAGGTTCTGATTTTAAAAAAGCAACAACCTTAGGTTGTCATTTGGAAGCCACAGAACCTGTAGAAATTGGCCACCCTTGGTGTATCTCTGCTGCCATTATTAAGGAGCTCCTGACAACGTATAAGAGATTTGGGTATCATCTTGCTTATTATATTATGTTTGCTTGAGTTAATAATAAAGCTTAAAATTTCTATATTAGCTGATGTGCTTATTGTTTCTGGACCCCCAAAGAACAAATTGCCAATCAGTTGCCCTGACACTTGGCAAAACAACTTATTTAAATACTTAAATAAGATGGTAAACTATCAAGCTGACTGAAACTAAACTGGTTTGTTTTTTTTAAAGCATCTTGGGAAAAGGCAAGAGCAAAATTACTTTAGAACTATTGCCAAAATGTCAAGGAATTTACCAGGAGTCAAGTCAATTCAAGAGTTTCCAGTTCAAAAACAAAACCTAAAATAAGCTTCTACTAAGCTCACCACATCTATTCTGAGTTTCGAAAAATTTCCTCTAACACCCTCCGAAATGATGTGAATATTCTGCAGTGCCCTGCCCAGACCAAAATCCTTTGCCTGCTTCTGTTCTATGATTTCAGAATATACTTTCAAAGTAATGTTTTCTCTGAACAGCATTTTTAGAGAAAGCCTCAAGACAAGTTAAAATAAGAAAACCCACAGAAAACAGAGGGTTATTTGAAATCTCTCTCTCTTTCTCTCTCTCTCTCTCTCGGATGAACTGGCCAATCTGAGTTCAATTTTCAAGATCAAGGATTATAAGAAATGAAACTAAGGGTCCACCAAATGGTTGGACTCAGCAAAGCAGAAAATGGGTACTTGTTCGACTATCAAAGGTTGTTTTTTTTTTTACCAGGAATGAGGGAATGAAATGTTTCTATGTAAATTATTATAGTTTTTGTACATTTTCAGCGATATCCAATAGCCTGTGAGGTATGCTAACCATGTTATTTAAAAAAAAAATACAAAGTGCTTACTCATCGTAAACAAAAGAAAAACTGCTGTAAAACCCTCTTCCACATAATACTGGAAACATCTATGCAAAACATACTTTCTAATCGTTGCCATCACCCATCTCCTCCCACTTATGACTGCAGGACTGTAACGTGTTGCTTGTATCCTTATGACTTTTATTGATATTGTTTCCTGATTGTTTATTTGTACCCTGTGACTATCATTACGTGTTGCACCTTATGATTCTTGACAAATGTATCTTGTATTTTATGTACACTGAGAGCATATGCACCAAAGACAAATTCCTTGTGTGTCCAATCACACTTGGCCAATAA
>JANHFT010002808.1:75814-88402 GCA_032467955.1 Pseudoxenodon macrops | reverse complement strand
TCCCTCCCTCCCCCGCTTCCCCGGCGCCCGCGGCCTTGACCCCGACACGCCTCTCTCTTGCTCTCGCGCAGCTCTGGAGCTGGACGGCCATGACGTGAAGAGCCTCTTCCGCCGTAGCCAAGCCCTCCGGGGCCTGGGCCGTCTCGACCGGGCCTCCTCGGATCTGCAGCGGTGCGTGCGCCTGGAGCCCAAGAACAAGGCCTTCCAGGAGGCACTACGCGACCTTGCCAGCAGCACCCAGGAGAAGGTAGGCCCCGGGACGCCTCCGCCCCCGCTGTACCGAGAGGCTTCGGGGATGGGCCGGTGCCATGCAGAGCAGGCGCTCTTGGCTTCCTTAAGATAAGACTCTGAATTGGCCGGTAGCAGCCTTCTGTCTTTTCCTCTTGGTCTCAGATGAAAGCCATGACCTGCACTGACTCCAAAGTAGAAGCCATGTTTAAGCTGCTGCTAAGCAAGGAGGAGAAGGATCAAGACAAGAAGCAAAAGGTACTGGTCAGGGAGTTAGGATGCCCCTCTGTGATGGGCTGGGCAAAATGTGCTGCATCTCATGAAGCCTGATGAATTAGTTATTCTGAAAGCAGACGTTGGGCTGAAAATAGTGTAGAAGCAGTGCACAATTTTAGATGTAGCATATTCTTGCTTTCAGTTTAGCAAATATTCCATCCCTCAAGCTGGTCTTTCACTTGTATATTGTGTCAGAAATGGAAATAGTGTTGTGGGTAGGGGTGGTCAGTGGGTGAGTCTCATGATAATGGGGCATAAACTTTGAGGTTTGACCCTAACCCCATCTTCCTTCACTCTCTCCCCTAAAGGACCTATAGCAGCATTTCCTGATTTGAAGTAGTAGCAGACTTGAAATCTTGTTAGTTAATGGCTTCTCTGGCTTGGATCTATGGGGTGGGGGTGCGTGAAACCTAGTATAGGCAGAGTTGGAAGATCTGGTTCTGCCAGGGTGTGGCAAGAGGTGGGCATATGATGGGTCAACATTTCCCAATGCAATATAAATCAGTATGAACAGGGAAAGCTTTTTCAGGTAGCTAAACACTGGTTCTTTTTCTGATCAGGCAGCTCAGAACTTGATAGTTCTGGCTCGAGAGGAGCCTGGTGCCGAGAAAATTTTCCAAAATGATGGAGTGTGTTTACTGCTGCAGTTATTGGACACAGGCCGTTTGGATATGATGATAGCAGCCATGCGGACCTTCACCGGACTCTGCCGTGGCCACTGTTCTCGAGTAAGGGCTACTGCAAGATGATGTTTTTTCAAAGCTGGGGGGCTCATGTGGTTTGCCTCCTGACTCTGTTTCAAGGATGGTGCTTTGGTGCTAATAGCACTTCACTTTCTCTTGGAGTATCTAACCAAATAATTAGCATACTGGGTGGGTGGGAGTATCCTACTGAACCTACTGCAAATAGCTAGGAACTAGTGAACCTACTATGCTGACTAGACTCCTTTTTGCCAGCAAAGGGGCTTGGGTCACAAAGACAATCACATTGTCCTGGAAATAGTTTTGGATTTGTGTTGCTCACAGAATCATGATGATTCCTTGTCATATTGGAATGGACACCAGCGTGGTTGAATTCTGATCTTTTTGTATGGTTTAGTGGGGACTAGATCTCACTGTGTTATTGAAAAATCAACCCCACCTCCTTAGCCTTACCGACTTGGATTCCAAAACTTTCTGCTTCTCTAGGATTTTGAGAAGCTGTGCCTGCTTCCTCAAGAGCAATTCTAGTTAGACTTGAATTTCAGAGTAGCTGGTTCTAGACAAGAAGATAGGTAAGATGAGTCTACTCTAGATCCTTCCCTTGTCTCAAAGCTGGGTACTTTCTTACAGACGGTGGTGATTCTGAGTGACCTGGGGCCTCGGCGCCTCTTTGCTGTACTAGAGAGGGAGGATGAGCAGCTTTCCCTGGCTGCCTATAACTTGTTGCAGGTCATGTTTGAGACCCTCAGGCAGGGGCTGCAGAAAGAAGTGCTGCACAAAGACAATGTTTTGGCATCAGGTGAGTTTCCAGCTGCCTTTCTGAACTTGTGGGAATGATATCACTGTCTGTACTGCTTAGTAGAAGGATGGCCAGAGATACATTTTCATGATGCTGTCTTAAAGTCTGGACAGATTACAGGGTGTTCTAACTGACGTGTCAAACTCAAGGGCCAATCTGACCAGATCCTGCCCGTGATGTAGCTAGATCTGGCTCAAGGAGACAGCGAAGGCCCGGCGCTGGTCTATAACTTGATGGCAGTCATTTGGGCCAGAACACCGTCAGCCTTAGATCTGCATGGCCACCTTAGAGCTGGTGAGGGGCTGCCTCCGCTCCACCCCAAGCACTAGAGGTGGCGATGAGCGTACACGGGGCCTGGCGTCTTGCCCCCAGGCTGACTGTATTCTGAGCGTTTACCTTTCATCTAGGATGTCAGCACTCGGCATCTCTTTTGCACATGCCCAGGGGGTGAGGGTGAGGTAGTGGAGCAGTCTCTTGCTGGCTACAGGGCGGCTGCGTGGGTCGGATCAAAGGCTGACCATGTTCCAGCTCTGATGGCTGCACCAAGTTGTAGATCAGCATCGTGTCTGCACAAGTGCCTCTATACCCCGCTCGCTGGCCTGGCCTCGCAGCCCCCTTTCACTGGGACCAATCTGCCCCCATGTGGGAAAGCTATGGCCAGTGGCGGCACGGCCACCGGCACTTCCTGAGCACAAAGGAAGAAAGGAGATGGGAATGAGAGAAAATTTAGGAACATTGTGCTTCTGCCTGCCAGTTATTGGGTGGGGCGGAAGAAAATTGCCCTTTTCTCATCAGGCATAGACTCAGACCAGGTGTGGAGGCAATGGAGGGGAGGGTGGACAAAAAGGGAAGCCGCTGCTCAGCAGGATTTTTTTCTTAAGCTGGCAGAGGTTTCCCATTTTGACCCCTTCCACCGTTGTTGCCTCTGTGCCTGACGGGCCTTTGGGTGGCTCTCAGCTCACCGCTCCCAGACCCGCATACGTGTTTGTGTGTATATGTGTGTACGTGTGGTGATCTTCCTCCTTGCAGCCCCACATTGTAACATTGGGGAGGAAAAGAATGGGAGAAGAGAAGAGAAGCTGGGATGGGAGCTTCTTGCAGCCTTCTTCGGAGCTGGGGACAGGTTGGGGGAGACGTGCAGTCCACAGTACCTTGGGAACACAGCATTAAAACAGTAAAAGATGAGAAAAAGAAACAAGCACTCCAAAAATACAGCTTTCATTAGTTTGTAGCCTGACATCACAGAAGGTGTCTGTTGAGGGTGCGTGGCTGCAAGACACCGCCCTCCCACCCATGCATGCACACAAACATGTGCGCAGATCTGCGAGAAGTGAGCTGAGATCCATCTAGAGGCCTCGTCAGGCGCAGAGGCAACGACCGGGGAGGGGTCAAAATGGGAAGCCTCTGCCCACCGCTGCCTGCCTGCTGCCAGCTCTGTGCACAGCCTCTGGCAGCTTTAAAAAAAAGCAGAGAAGAAAGGAAATGGGAAGGAGGGAGGGAGGGAAAGAGGAAGGAAGGAAAGAGAGGCAAATTGATTGGAGATGCCCTACTTCAAAGGAAAAGGCGTTTTTTTCTGTTTTGTCACAGACAGAACTTTGTTGGCAATGCAAGTTACCATTAGTATTCTTGAATTGTGAGCTCTTAGGAAAGTATCTCCTCCTTGTGTGTTGCAAACCACCATTTCCAGTGAGGAAAATGGGACTCTGCTTTGAGTGGGGAAAATATTTTCTTTTGTTATTTTTCCAGTCTGAATTAGACCATGGCAGGGTCCCTACAGGAGAGCCATTTTAAGGATTATGTATTAATAGAAACACAACTAACTTACCTCTGTTCCTAAATGCTAAAACTGTTATGATCAACCATCACAGCCACCATTTTGACAGTTTTGCTGTATTGTCTGTGGATGCCCCCACTAAATGCAAGCATAGGATAAACTGAGCCTGGTTTGTTCTCAGTCTTTTAAATGGCCACAAACTACTAGCAAAAGTGCCATTTGATCACAAGGCGAGGAGGCATTGATAAATGTTTCTCCTTTTGCATTTGAGCATCCAAGAAGGGACAGGAAAGGAGAAAGGAAAAGAAGGAAAGTGGAGAAGAGAGCAAGGAAGGAAAAAGAACAGGGAAGGAAGGAGATTATAATGAAAGAGAGGGAGCAACTGGACTTTTCCCCGCTTCCCCAAGAAGGCACTTGGCTGCACTTACCTCCTCCTTGAGGCTGCTGAGGCAACTGTCCAGTTGCCTCCTGAAAAAGCACCTTTGGGATTGGCCAAGGAGAGTGAGCGCAGCAGCAGCAGCAGCCTCGAGGAGGTAAGCGCAGCCAAGCGCTCTTTTGGGGAAGCTGGGCTGGGCTGGGCTAGGCTGTTGGGGCCCTGTGCCCTGGGAGCCTGAGGGCCGGGCTGAGTGCTTGCCTTCCACTGCCCAGGGCTTGGGGCAGCCTGCACCACCATGCAGGGGTCCTCTGTGGCCTGAGTTGGATGGCGAGGCTCCTCTGGTGGACAAGAGTTTGGCACTTGCCTTGGTCTCAGCTTTCTCTGCTGGAGACAATGGATCCCCCAGCCCTGCCCATGCGCCCCTCGACACGAGTGATGTTGAGCTGCTGCCCCCCCAGGTCCTCCAAGATCAACTACAACCCTGATGTAGCCCTCAATGAAATCGAGTTTGACACCCTTGTTCTATATCATGACTCTCATAACAGGAAGGGCCAGAAATGTAAGTTGCATTTCCAGCTTTGCAATAAAAATACAGCCTGGCTTGCCTTGTCTGAAATTGTGCTGCATGTTGCTTGGGGGGGAGGGGGGGAGGGTATTCTTATTGTGCTTTTAGACAGCTCATATTCATGTTTTTATTTGCATTCACCTTGGATGAAGCATCTTGGATGTTTGAAGGAGAACAGTTATGCTAATAAGTTATGCCTTTGTTCACTTGTGTGCTGTAAGTGATGGTAGTTCACAAGTATTAGTGGAGATGTTGTTTACCCCTCTTACCTGATGGTCTTGCTGTAGACTCATCCAGAGAGCTGAGGTTGCTCCTTAGATGGCTGTTAGAGGCTCTCACTCGAGCAGGCGTCTCTTCCCATGGTCGTGATAGTATCCTCAATCTGCTGATCAGCGTAATAGCCCCAAAGCCGCTGCAAGCCTCCAACAACTCTTTGACTCTTTGGATCATTGATCATGGTGAGCACGACTCTCTGTGCAGTAACTTCTATTCTTGGCCCCTTCTCTGCTTTAGTAAATAATGGTTCCTTGCAGGTCTCAAAGAGATCCTGGAGGTTGGGGGCACAGTGCCCCACAGTCCTGGAGGCCTGCGTGTGACAGAGAACACCCCCATGACTGTGGCTGTGCTGCTCAGTAAGCTTTATGAGGACTTGAAGTGTGATGGCGAGAGAGAGAATTTCCATCGACTTTGTGAGGATTATGTCCGGTAGGTCTGTGAGTGTGTAAATGCGGCTCTTTGGGGATAAACTGCTGTTTGACAGAGGGAGCTGTCGCTTCTTAGCAATGATTGCTGGGCTGATTGTCAGTCATTTGACTTTGCTGGCTTTTGTTGATGAGTGTTTCATGGCAGACGCCTCACGAATGGAAGAGGTATGAGCTACCATGTTTCCCCGAAATAAGACAAATAAGAAATATTTGTTTGGGTTCCAAAATAAGTATTAGGACTTGTTTTCGGGAAATCACAATATCAGGGTGATCAGCCTGGCTGGGCACGGGCACAAGAAGTGGCGAACAAGCGGGGCGGCCAACAGTGTCCAGCTGCAGCCCACTGGCCTCTTGGTCGGCACACTCTGTAATTGCACAGCCCATGCAGCGCAGGTGAGTTGATTACTTGTCCAAGCAGCAGATGGAGGCAAGAGGCATGGGTGGGAAGGCAGATGATCCGGACGCACCGTGGGAAAGCCAAGAGTGGGGCTGCAGTGGGCAGATGGCTGCAGGAGGCTGATCTTCGCACAGCAGCAGGCAGAAGCAGAGGCGGGGGTTTGTCAGGTGATCCTGATGTGCCACACGGGTCACAGGCAAACCGAGAGATGCGAAGACGAGCCTCCCCTGGCCGGCTGCCCACTCCATCCCACCAGCTCTGTTTTCCCACGGCCCACGCAGCGCATCCAAATCACCTGTCTTCCCCATGCCCCCACCCCAGCTAAACGTGGGCTTATGTTTTGGATAGGGCTTATATTAGGACCAGGTTAAAAAGCCAGGCTAGGGCTTATTGTCTGGTTAAGCCTTAATTTCGGGGAAACATGGTACTTTAGTTGTTTCTTTCTATAATATATATTCAGTATGTACATTGTAGTTCCATGTTTAGTCTCTTTGCTGATAGTGGTTGCTCTCTTTTCTTTCCAGGGACTGGTTCCAGGACAATGGCATGCCTGGGAAACTCAGGGCCATCCAGACAGTGAGCTGCCTTCTGCAAGGCCCTTCAGAGGCCGGGAACCAGGTTCTGGAAATGAATGGCATCATGGAGAACATTCTGGCATTGTGTGCTTCATCCCAGGTGGCTCACCAGCTTGTGGCTGTGGAGGCCCTGATCCACGCAGCTGATAAGGCCAAACGTGCCTCCTTCATCACCGCAAATGGTGTGACGCTGCTCAAGGAGATTTACAAGCACAGTGAGCGTGACAGCATTCGCATCCGGGCCCTGGTGGTGAGTAGAAGGAGCTTGTTTTGGATCAGGTTGGGTGAGAGAGAGAGGGAGCTTGTTCAGATGTGCTCCTTTCTCTTGGTTCCTGGTTTGCCTTTGGTAAGTGACACCCTGCCCGGTTCAGATTGTATGATGGATTGTTGTCTGTGTTTTCAGGGCCTTTGTAAATTGGGCTCGGCAGGGGGCACGGACTTCAGCATGAAACAGTTTGCCGAAGGTTCCACCATGAAACTGGCCAAGCAGTGCTGCAAGTGAGTGTGGGCTTTCCTTGGCTGCAAGAGGTGCTCTGTCCTAAAGCCTCCAGCACCTTCAGTTCCAAGTGGTCTGGCACTCTTTGGGGGAGAAGGCATCAAGTACTGCTTGCTGCTTTCACATTTGTAAACGTGGTGGACATCCAAGGGTGAGTGTGATCTGGTTGCAGGTCGACATATTTTATGCTGAATAGAAGCTAACAACCTGTGCAGATCTGATGTTGTTGCAATATGGACTGGATCTGGTATTCTGTGATTGCTGTCAACCTTGCATGTTTGAGCTCTCTTTCCTAATGGTTAGAGTGAAATTCTAATGCTCCCTGCTGAATGGCCGGGGCCTTAGTGGATCTAATGTCCCCTTGTCCCACATCTAGATGGTTGTGCAATGGGACCCTTGATGCTGGCACCCGTCACTGGGCAGCAGAAGGCTTGGCATTCCTTACCTTGGACGCAGACGTCAAGGAAGAACTTCTGGAGGACAAGGCAGCTCTGCAGGCTCTGTTCCAGCTGGCACAGGTAGAGCTTCTTCCTGAGTTGAACATGATAGGGAGGAAATTATCCCATCAGCCATATTCTAATAGTGGGTGGTCCTTGCTAAACACCACTCATTCAGCAACTGTTCAAGTTTGTGTTGGGATTGAATGAATGGTACTTATGATTGGTCCTTGAAGTCGAGACATAGCATTCTGTGGTCACATGGTTGCTATTTGTGACCTTTGCTGGCTTCTGACAAGCAAAGTCAGTGGGGTTCCCACCTCTTGGGGTGGAGAGTCAATGGTAATGTCAGGTGGCAAAAACTCAGAGTGCATCTTTTCTGATTAACAACTTTTAGAAAGGCTTTTATTAGTTCATCAAGATGCACAGAGCTGCACAGATGTAGGAGTTAAATTGAGGTCAGGTCGGAAAAAATGGCAGAGGAAGATGGTTGGTCTTGACAGATGGAAGTGTCATGTGACACAGAGTACTTCATCAATTGTTTAAAACCCATTGCATTTGTTGAAAGAGGGATTGTCTGAAGCCTTTTGATGTCTGTGAAAGTCCTGCTTTTTTAAAAGAGTCACTTTGAAGTTTGCTATGAAGGCTCCTGGGAAGTTTAAATGCTTAGACCTTGCTTGAATTCTGATGTCAAACATGTCCCTTAATTCATCTGTGCAAAGTTGTCCTCTTGGTTGTATGAAAACTCCAGAGGGGCATTGCTAGCAGATGATGGCATATCTTGCATTGGAGGAACAACATTTGAAGGTGTCTTTGATCCTGTGTGTTCTTGTTGGGCCTGTGATGAGGCTCTTGGTATAGATGGAGGCATCTGGGTTTGTTGCAGTGTCTACTTCCCATGTTGGCCTCTTTGTTCTGTTATTTCTTGCTTCTTATGAGAATGTGTTTCAGGTTGGGTGGAGTCTGCTCAAGTCTGAGTCTGCCCCTGTGCTTGAAAAGTGCCATGTCACTATCTAGTATGGCTGTATTGCATGTTTGTCTGCGATAAAAACAGTAACACTTTGAAAAAAAGATGGTTGTGCAGCCCACTGACTGGTAGCTCAGGGGAAGACAGATTCTGCTTGAATGATGGAAGATATGTCCTAATGATGATAAGACAAGTCGCCCCAAAGGGGGTGGTCTGGCTGTGTCCAGTGGAAGAGGATAGCTGTCTCTGGGGATGCTCAGTTTTAATTCTTGGAACACTCTGGCTTAAGTGCTTGTTTATCCAACTCCAGAATTCCAGGATATCTGCAAGTTACAGATGCTGATTGGCGAACTCAAAGGGCTGCCAAATAAACCTCCCCTCTCCCCTCTCCCTGCTTCTTGCTTTTATCCTAGTCAGAGAATCGGAACTGCTTATTTGCAGTGGCCTCTACACTGGTCAACTGTACCAGCAGCTATGACTTTGAGGAACCTGACCCACAGATGGTGGAGCTTGCTAAATATGCCAAACAGCACATCCCTGAGAAGCACCCCAAGGTGAGACGGACAAGTGCCTCCTGGGGAGATGAAGCCCTGTGGGAGAGAGGGGACTGCGCATCTTAGGATGGTGGGCAGAGGTGCAATGGAGGTGCTTGTATAGGGCTGCCCCTGCTGGTGCCTTCACTCATCTCGTCTTCTAGGATAAGCCAGAGTTCGTCCACAGGCGTGTGCAGAAGCTCTTGGCCACGGGCGTGGTTTCGGCTCTTGTTTGCATGATCAAGAATGAGAGTCCTTCTTTAAGCTCTGCCTGCCGGGAGCTGGTTTCCAGGTGAGGCTCTGTGACTTGACCTGGAGTCCAGAGGCAAATATACTTGGAACAGTCAGGTGGGGCTGGCAGCAGGGAGGGGTTCTTCAGTGTATGGCATGAGTTTCGGGACAGCTAGCCGCTCATCTTTCCTGCCAAAGATGACTTGTATCTCGAGATTGAACATATCTGTGAGATACAGCTTCTCATTTTGCTGCTGACCTTGTTAGGCAGTGGTTCCTCTAAGACTTATACTTGACAAGGGAAGGGAAAAGACTGCAGAAGATTCTTAAGAACCGGCAGTCCATGGATTCCATGCATCTTTATAGTCCTTCCAGGAAAAGGGTCTGTAGCATCTTTTTCTCCCTGGGGCTTATTGGAGCAAACTTGCATTATGATTCCTCAGACAGGAAAACATTAGTTGAATGGTCCTGTGGGGGTGGGGGTGTCAGGGCCCTATAAAGACTCTAGGGATGAAAAATACAGCCCAACCCCGCATTGTGCAGCTGCTGTTTTTCGGCCCCTCCCGGGTCCTCAGTTAAAACCAGAGTCCCAAAAGTTGGAAAATGCCATTTAGGCCTGCAATCCAGTCCCCTGCAGGAATCTAGCTGAAAGCATGCCAGAGGAGGCCATGTCACCTCCGCCTGAAATAGCTCTCCGATGAGGCAGAGTTTCTGGGCCCTGTCTGGACCCTGTGTGCCCAGTAATTCGAACTGTGACTTAACAGGGCCCAGTGAAGATAAGGAGTCCTATTTGCTTGCCATCTCTGTACTCCCACATGGCTGGTGGGAGGGTATGTGCTTGAACCTGGCTCTGACCCCCTCTCCTCCTCCATGTCCTGCTGTGCTACAGGGTTTTCCTGGCCGTAGTGGATAACCCGGAGAACCGTGGGGCTGTGGTAGCTGCTGGAGGGGGGAAGGTCAGTATTGCCCCTTCCTCCTCTTGCTCTTCCCAGCAAGGCTCTCGGGGCTGACCAGGGGTGTGACCCTTCCCTGTCACACAACAGGCACTCATCCCTCTGGCTCTGGAGGGGTCTGAAGTTGGGCAGAGCAAGGCTGCCCAGGCTCTGGCCAAAATCGCCATCACAACGGCTCCGGAGATGGCCTTTCCTGGAGAACGGGTCTGTATGGGGCAGCACTGGTGGGAATGGGAGGTGGCTCTTTCTTGGTCCTCCTCTCCTGTGAGCAGGGCGGGGCTCCTCCTGGATGTCCTGGGCACTTTTCTTCCGCAGGTCTATGAGGTGGTCAGACCCCTGGTGAGCCTCTTGCATTTGACTCGTTCTAGCCTGCAGAATTTTGAGGGGCTGATGGCACTTACCAACCTGGCTGGGACTAGTGAGAGGCTCAGGTGAGACCTGTTTTGGGTTTGGGAAGGAGAGGTCCTTTGGGGTCTCGGCATGGCTTCTGTGGCTACTTCTCCCCATGTCTCCTGCAGGCAGAAGATTGTGAAGGAAAAGGCCGTGCCCATAATTGAAGGCTACATGTTTGAGGAGCATGAGATGATTCGTCTGGCGGCCACAGAGTGCATGTGCAACCTGGCCTTGAGCCCCCAGGTGGGCAGCTGAGAGCATGCTGGGGAAGGGTGGGCACTATTCCCTCCAGGCCTGACAGATGTTCGTCTTTCATACAGGTGGCAGAGCTGTTTCTGACTGAAGGCAGTGATCGGCTCAAACTGTTGGTTTTGTACAGTGGGGAGGAAGATGAGAGGCTTCGCCGGGCAGCTTCTGGGACGCTGGCAGTCTTGACCTCGCTGCTGCCACAGATCTGTGTCCGGATTTCCCAAGTGGTAAGTTTGTGTGAGCCAGCTTTTTCTCCCCTTGCGCACACGCACGCACGCGCACACACACAGTTCTGTGAGCCTGGGAAGGCAACAGGCAGGATCCTTCCGCCACAGACCTGCTTTTCCAGGGGCACTGATAGCTCTGAAAGCAGGGCTGTTGCCTGGTGGAGCATACAGTGGGTTGCAAGGACAGGGTTGGGCATGTCTGCCACCTGCCTCTTGTTGCTTCTCCTCCCAAGACAACAGACTGGCTGGAAATCCTGCAGTCTCTGCTGTTCAGCCCCTGCCTAGAGCTTCAACATCGCGGTGTGGTAGTGGTCAGAAACATGATGGCAGCCGACCGGGAAGTGGCCACGAAGCTGATGGAGAGCGAGATGCTGGAGATATTGTCCATGGCGACCAGGGCAAAGGACAAGCCCCAGGTGGCTCAGTTGTCCCAAGAGTGCCTTGCTCATGCTGTCTCCTATGGCTTGATTAAGCCCAATGCTGCTACAGGGGAGTGAGGGTCCTCGCCTAGTTGCATGTGGCCATGTGCAGCTGAGGCTCAGAAGCACCTCTGCAGCATCTGGCCACATGCACTAGGCTGGGCCTGGTAGCGTGCTACTGGCTGCTGGGACTTGGCAAAGCAGGAATTCTGGGACACACACACACACTGGTTCTTTTCTCTTTCACTTTCGCCCATTTTGTATACTCTGGCAGACAACTCTGTAGGATTTAGGGAATAGCACTGTATAAATAAAAATAAAAAATCCCTCTTCCTGCATCTGGTATATTCAATGTTTGAAATTGTAGCATTGGCAACAATGAAAGGAGCTCTGTGTGGCCAAGGGAAAAGCAGGAGGAAAAAATCAGAAATTGTCTCTAAGGGAGAATCACATTTTCCAGATTGGTTCAGATGCCCAGTTGGCACGCCCAGAAGGTCCACAACCCCTCGATTGAGTGCACAGGCCCTACCCAGGGTTTGTGGGCCTGCCCAGCTTTATCTACACAGCAGCAACTGTCATCCAACCCCTGGGCTGCTGAACTCTGCCTCACGGGGATTGGTGATCCAGGCTGCCTGGCTTAGCCAGGGCTGAGGCGACACTGCCCCCTACCATCCACGGGCAGTTCCTTGCAGCAAAGCACCCATCATCCAAGCCAATGGTGCCACAGGCCAGGCCAAGAGAGTAGCTGGTTCAGCTTTGAGTTTCTGTTGGGCTGGCGGCATGGAGGGCAGGCCTGAACCACTGTCTCTGGAAGGTTGGGGACCAGTGCACTATGTGAGGCCAAGCTGAAGCTTTGTGGTGGGTGTGGCTGCAGGGTGCCATGTTGGCACTGCTGCGGGACTGTCTCGAGTCTCCAAGATGTGTGTGCTGTTTCAGGAGGTTGCACTGGAAGCCTAGCCTCACCGCTCTCTTGCTGCCTCCCCCTGCTTGTTTCCTTTTCAGGCACCAGCCATCTCTACACTTGGGGCTGGGGTAGGTAAGACCTGGCTTGGCCAGGTTTTGTGGGGCCAACTTTTTCCCCAGGGAAATATGACCAGTTGAGGCACAATGATGTGGCCACGTCCAACAGGCAGAGCTGCAGGTTGAGCAGCTTCACAGGTCCCAGGACGTGAATGAGAATTTTGGGCATGGGGTGGCAGTGGCCACCACACGTTTCCTCTGAGGTGAGCAGCACAGACGTTTCTTAAGGCAGCACAGCCAAGTTTACATATCAGAAGTACAACATTAA
>JANHFT010002808.1:18163-37699 GCA_032467955.1 Pseudoxenodon macrops | reverse complement strand
TGTCCTTTTATGTACACTGAGAGCACATGCACCAAAGACAAATTCCTTGTGTGTCCAATCACACTTGGCCAATAAATTCTATTCTATTCTATTCTATTCTAAAATTTCCACTGCTAAGAAAAATGACCGTTAAGTGAATTGCAAATGGTTGCAACCATCATAAATGCATGCTAATTGCCAAGGCCCCAAATTTTGATCACATGACTATGGGGATGCTGCAATGGTTTTAAGTGCCACTGTAAGTCATGTTGTTCAGGGCTGTTATCAAATGGTCATTCAATGAATGACTATAAGACGAGAACTATCTGTACAATATATCAAAAAAAAAATCAGGGTATTTCAAAAAATCTTAACAAACAGAACAGGTTTTTAAATATTACAGTAGCTAATTTGCAAAGTTTTCATCTCTCTCACATGTGACCTGGATCTGTTAAACTGTTAAAATCTCCCTATCTCTACATTTAAATCCAACATCAATTTACTCATTCCATAAATCAGATAAAGTGAGATGTAGCTCATGAAAGCTTATGCTTTTTAATAAAATTTGTTAGGTTGAAAAATGCTAAACGGTACAACCTTATTTTACTCATCTACCAGAAGTATAAGAGCAAGTATGAAAAAAATAATATGTTTTTTTTTGTCTGCTAATTAAAGCACATACAAACACTCAAACTTACAGTACACAGTTTAATCAATCCACATGGGCCTAAGCCTTTTAAAATACATTACTGGATCACAATCCCCAAAACATAAACTGGCACCAAATGCCTGTTTAAAATCATATTTAGGGTTTATTAAGGCACAGAGCAGCAAAGAGAGGTGCAGTTGGGTATTAGCCATAAAGAAGATGATTAAAATTCCAAGAAATCCAAAGACATCTAAATTGGAGATTGAACTTTAAAATTAGTTTTGTAATAAGTTGGTCAAAGCTTTAAGCACATCCAACTCAAATCAAAATGTTAATATGTTCACTATATAGAGACATTACACTGATAGATTTCTTTCTGACTCCTTGAAAGCATAGGAAAACTTCACAACCTGAGTGACTGAAAGTTTTGTTTTCTTCTTTCTGCTCTGGGAAAATTTAATGAACGAAAAGCATCTTATACATTCCCTCCTTGTTATTTATTGAACGAGACATTTCTACTTTATTATATGTGCAAGGGATCAAATGAGATTTATGCAGATACCTTGGTAAAATAGCTACACTGTAGCTCTTAGAGTCTATGGTTATAAGGGCAGATCCTTCCCATTAAAACACATATTTATGGCATTCTATTTCATACAGTATTTGGGAAGACATTTCTTACATGTTAAGCTACCATGTACATTGGAAATTGTCTGTAGTGAATAATTGGATAACTAGATGAAACCCTGCAAAATTTCTAAAAACTAATATTCACACAGAGAGATGTGTAAAAACATGAATTGGTTGGTCTCTAGAAAAGGAGTATACGATGCCAAGATTTTCCACCAAGGCTACATCATAGAACTTGCCAGAGGTGGATTCTGAATCTTTTTACTGCCGGTTTGCTTAGTGTTGCGCCTGAGCACATGCGCAGAAGCAAAATCCAAGATGGCGGTGCCCACGGGGACACTGACAGAACTGGCTCTGTGACATAATCACAGAGTTACTACCGGTTCTATAGAACTAGATAGAACCGGTAGGAACCCACCTCTGGAACTTGCTGAGAACATGTTGGGGGCCCTGTTTGCTTACAAATTACAGTTTTTTGATGAGCAAAGTACTAGGAAGCTAAGTAGAATGGATTTGTTGAATCTATAGAAACGATCCATTGTGGAATATAGGAGCTTCCTGAATATTATAATAGTCCCTTTTCTAATCTTAGAAATAAATCTCAATTCCTTCTACTGATTCAAAAATGAACATTTTTCCATTATCTTTTGTAGTGACTTTTTGCCCAATATTGACATTTTAATAATGATCAATTTTAATTTATCAAATGCAGAATAGATAGTAGTTTCCTCCTAGGTACCTAGTAGTTCTAAATATGTACAAATATGTAAAGAAGAGACATAAAGAGATTATTAGAAGGAGAAAAAATAGATAACAATATTGCTGTTCTAACTCCTAGAGCTAAAAGGCAAATTATAAACCCCAATAATCAGCAAAGTTGGTTTTATTATTTCAATTTTTCTATCCCAGAAAATGTGAGGTAACTATAAAATTATCAACTGCAATTTTCCCCCTTAATAATTTCCACACTTTCTCAGTATTATTGTATTTTCCACTAATAATGAGCAAACTATTTCTACAATCTTGTAAAAAGATTGTTCATTTTTATCATTAACTCTATATTCTTCCCAGAACAAAGAACAGTTGCAAATATTAAACATTTTAATAAGAATTTCTGATTCCCAGATCTGAACCGTGGGATTTTGCTACAAGGCAAAATGACATTTTAAGCCATTTTGCTTATTACCTGGAAATTATCTTCATTATGACTGCTTTGGGCATAAACTCAGCAATTTTAATACCCTGAAACATGATTATTCAAATACCTTTGAGAATATTAATAAATATTTAGACTCTTTTTAAAACATCTGATCTGCAATAACAAGATTAGAAGATTATGTTTTCCTGATCTTGTTTCTGTATATAAATTCTTCAGATGCGTGACCTATTGCCCCACTCCGAGTAAGGAAGATCAGTTTTAGGTTTGTTCAGTTTCACATTTTATTTGCTAAAAATATGTTTGGTCCCTTTCTGCATTAATTTATGAACCAGCCTGCAAAAAAACAAAGAAAAAACAGATATACGCCTCTTTTTTTCATGGTGTCTTCTTCTACAATAAATCCCTTTATGCATTTCCCCCCTATTCATTTTCTTAATCTTTAAGCAGACATGATCCATGTATAAATGAACCAGTGCTAGTGTGGTGAACACATAGAATAAAGCCCAGCTTGACTTTGGAACAGTTACTTCTCTCAACCTAACCTATCCACAGTTTATTGTTATGTTGAAAAAATAGAGAAGGGAGTACTCTATGCACTGTCTTGTACTCCTGAAGCAAATATCTAACAAACAAATAAAAATGTCAAACTTCAGGTTTTAATCTGCACTTGGCTTGTTCTATCTCAGTTACTGACTCCAAGATGTAAACAAGAACACATCTGATCCTACCTAGACAAAGCTCTTCCTACCTGCTAATATATATGTTCCATAGGTAGTTATAGAATCAACATAATTTACACTTGAAAGAGAGAGAAGGGGATATTTGCAGCAGTTAAGGTAACATCTTGGCTTTCATCATTTCTGGAAAATAAAACATTGCCTCAATTTTATTTTATTTTGCCATCCCACAATGTCTGCCTGAAGATTTATGCTTAATTATCAATCTCCAACTATTGTCTTATATTTTGCTTTACATAAAACATGAAGGTTTATCCCTATTTATTTTCATATTTTATGAAATCATTAAAACCCAGAAGCTAAGAGTTAGAATATTGAATGTAATGTTCTAATTAAACTTTGATTGTCCACAAGCTAAAGCTATCAGAAGTTTCTCCTCCAAATTTTCATGCTGTTTTTTAAAGTCTTTAAATGGTAGGTTTTTTTTTCATAATCAACACAAACTGTTGAAAGGTGGCAAAACATGAAGAACTTAAAAATAAGATATTCCATCAAAGATACTGGTATTTTATTGTTTCAAGAATTAGATCAGGCAGATAATTCATATCTGGAATATGTCATTGTTGTTCTCCAAAACAGCCAAAGGGCTGAAAATCAGAACCAGAACCAGTTCATCCTTGAAAACATATTGGGTAATTTTGGATTAATCTCTGTCAGCCTAATCTACTCTACTGGCTTCTTTTTGTTGACATAAAATAAAAGGGAATCTCCATGTAAGTCACCTTGAACTCTTGGAGAGAAATAGGTATCAGTCTAGGGGAAAAAAATCAGTGTTATATCTTCCAAAATTTTAAACTGATCATTATAGGCATGTCTGCATTACAGATCTATGTTATAAGTGATTTGCCACTGCTATAGAATTAGGAATATTTTTTTAATGTAGAACTAAAGTCAATGAACAATACTAATCCAATACGCAATCTTTGATGAAGTGAGAAATGAGAATTTCTCTTTTCTTAAATTTTCTTTTTATAGTACAGTTTGAATTACCAAATCATTGTAGCTTTGATTGTAATTGATTGAAGATTCTTTACCAATATGTTAAACCAATCACCTTTGTCAATGTCCTTTTCATGTGCCTGTATCAAGACTTCATCATAATCTTCAAGAAACTATGAGAATGATGAATTCACTAATTCTGTACTTTTTCACAACCAGGTACATTTTGGAGGGTCTTTAAACATTTTCTGCTTAGATATATGCAAACATTTGTTGCTTTGAGCAAGTGCAACATTTGTCAGGACCTTTTCATCTTAATATTCTACCATTTCCATCTTTTGTTCCCCAAGTTTGCTGCTGGGTCTGAGAATGAACTAAAATTCACTGTGAGTACAACTCTCTATTTGTATTTTTCCATTTTGTGCTAATGTTAATCTAGCTGCTGTTAGCAGATGCAACAATAGGTATATTATCCCTTTATCATAGTTGTCTATAGTAATACTCAGTAGAAAGAGTTCTGGTTTTAATTCTATGTTTTGCCCTAGTATCTTCTCTAGCCAGTGTTTCATTGATCACCAAAATTTTTGAGCTTTTCAGCATTCCCACCACATATGGTAGTAGGTCTCTGGCATTTCATTACATTCCCAACACCTCGCTAACATTTTAAAATTAATTTTGGCTAATCTCGTAGTATGTTTTCTTTATATGCTATGGCTAATGTGAGCTTCCTATTCCTTTCCCAAAGAAAAGGAATAGCACTCCTAGAATTTTTTATAGTTGCTGATCAGCCATCAGCAGTACATGTACTATTCCAATGAGTCATACTAAATGATTTTGAGGCACTATCTCTTTCAATTTGACTATTTTTAAATAACTTCCTAATAAATGAAGAAGCGTAAATACTTCTAATAAAATCAATCCTTAATACAATAAAGAAAATCTCAGGGAAGAATTTTTATTTGTAACGGATTGGTGCTGCTAACTGGTTATTGAAGGAAAAGAGGTTTGCCAAACACAGAGGAAGAACAAAAAGACACTAAAGGTTGTCTCATATTTTGTGGGTATGAAATTCAGCTTTTATTTATTTATCTACTTGCTGTCTGAATAAAAGCTATAGTAGCTACTTAGATACTGAAGTGTGTTTTTTTAAACACACATTTGTGGCACTTCCAAATTTAAAATGCACCTATATTTATGCTCTTACGCCATTTTCCTAATCGCATCTGCAAAATGTTTTCTGCATTTTCCCCTCTTTTCCCTTTAACTGGTGTTTTAGTAGAAGGAACAGATTCGTGTGAACTGAGGAGATCAGTGTAAGAAGTTATTTGGGGCTGGGACATTATGCAGAAGAAATTTGGTTCATAATCTGTTGGCTCAGTGGTGGTCGGTGATTGAAACTCATAAGGGAATATCTCTCCTGCTGCCTTGAGTTTGGAAGCAGTTCCATAGGTGGAAGGCATAGACATTTTGGTGATGTAGTGACATTTAGTACTGTAAGGTGCCCCAGACCACTCCAGAGTGAGGGAGTGGAACATCTGCCAGATTGAACTGAGGTAACAACGTGTTAGGCAACTGGCAGTTGGAACAGAGTTCTTTTCAGGTGGGGAGGGGGAGTAGTGCATCTAACTCCTTAGCATCAGAGTGTATTAATATAATACTATATAAGAAATAGTAATGATTGGATGGTCATTTTGAAAAAATATTTTCTTAGTGAGCACCTAGAAGCCAAGAGGAAGATAAGTGCCGAATTTCAGGTTTGTAGGCTTTGCAGTTCTGGAGATTTTGTGAGTGACTGAGTGGATTTGGCTTTTATGTATATAGATTTATTCTATTTGAAAACCATCAATAGTTAAGTTAATATTTAAGTTATTCTCATCACTTCTAAATGAATGTGTATCTCTGTGTGTGTGTGTCTGTATCTACACACTTGCATTCACACACACATTTTAATGCAAAAATTGACATTCCCTTTCTTCTTTTTCAAAGGAGAGCATTTCTTCCTTCTCTTCCCCCGGTCCACTATTTTCTTTCAGCACAGATGTCCACAGGGAGAAAATGTTATGCATCAGCTCCAAATTATGAACAGGTAT
Organism: Pseudoxenodon macrops; assembly: GCA_032467955.1. Lineage (NCBI taxonomy): Eukaryota > Metazoa > Chordata > Lepidosauria > Squamata > Pseudoxenodontidae > Pseudoxenodon > Pseudoxenodon macrops. The sequence continues at coordinate 31,516 of JANHFT010002808.1, read as the reverse complement.
TAGTCACAGATCTCCATAAAAAGATTGGCTCTTCTCCTTCTGCTTCTGAAGCAGGGAATTATCTGTTGCCAGGCGGAACTGCACTTATTATTGAGGGAAATGGGAAGAAGGATCTCTGCATGAATGTTTCCTTGCAGCCTGTTCCCTTGAGTAACACCTTTTGAAGGAAAGATCTAGGCCCACTTAGCACAGGTTCCATATCTTATCTTCATTCAGTTCTATAACATGACAAGACCTTTTTTATGACTGGATAAAATATCCTACATTCTCCTTGAGCAGCTTTCTAACCTTCCCACAGAAAAGGGGATCATTTCAAGTTTACCCTGCAACAAGGCACTCCAAATTGCATGTGAATCCCATCTAATTCTTATTAGTTGCACCTGCTATGCTTCATTTCTGCAAGTGACATCGCAGCACCATAGATGTGGAAAGGTTTGTGTTAGAATGTGGACTTGCTGCAAGGTTCATACCGGGGATAAAAATATCTCAATACTTTGTAAAAAATATAATCTGTGCCCTTTTGAGCAAGCTTGAAATAAAGTAGATGTTTTATTTTGGTGGATATTATCATACCCAACCCTTTCCTCAAAGGTCCGTAGTTGCTGCTGAATCTGATTAGCAAGGCTGGGGCAAGTTTGCAATATTTGCAATATTGTTAGCCAGAGGTTAGCCGTCTCTGTTTTAAACTCTCAGTAGCCTTCTTAAGAGCTGAAAGATCAATCAGATGAATCTTCCATTTAAAGAAGTGCAATAGCAAGAGAGAGTAGCTATACTTAGATACATGTTGTACACAGATCTGATTTAGATCAGACTTCCATTTCCGAGGAGTGACACAAGGTTGGAAAATAATATCTGCAGGGGGACAGAGTAAAGAAACACCAAAGCAATCGATGGAGGGAAAATGTAAAATATATTTTAAAAGCATGATGTTTCTTCATTGTATTTTTACTTTCTTTGTGGCTAGGATATGGAAAGATGAATATAGGGATAAAATCCCTGTAAAAATGTTGATTGCTTCAACTCATAACATATATTTACAAAGGCACAGCCTGTAGAATGGTAAGGCTCTGTAGCTTCAATCTTTTAGGAGATAATTCCCAAATCTTCAATTAAAGACAGACTAGAGTAGAGTAGAGTTTATTGTCGTTATGGTCAATGACAAAACTTTATTGTTCCTTATAATGATAGAATTAATGGATTCTCAAAAGTGAACCTAATTGTTAACATTTAATTTTGCTTTTGTCTGTATCAGTTAGCCATGATCAATTTTGCCCACTGCCAGGAGTTTGATCTCGACCAGCTCAAGGTTGACTCAGCCTTCCGTACTTCTGAATTTGGTAAAATGAGGACCCAGATTGTTGGACACAATATGCTGACCCTGTAAATTGCTTAGAGTGTGCTATAAAGCACTATGAAGTGGTATATAAGTCTGAATACTACTGCTATTACTACTGCTATATCATCTTATCCTGGATCCTGCTTCTTAGGGCATATCCAGGTGTGATAAATAAGCCACTGATGTGGATGACTTTAAAAAGAGATTGGATGAATTAAAAGACATCAGACCACTTTTCTCTCCCCCACCTGTCTTTCAGTCTACATTGAACTACTGGACAAGTTCATACATTGAGACGTGATCAGGTATCACCACTAAACTGATGATACCCACTTGTACATCTCAGTCTTGAACCAAAGATACAACAAAGAAGAAAAGCTATATCAGTTCCTGAAATATGTCAAGAGCTGAATAGAGACAGAATGTGACTGAACCTTTCCAAGATGGAGTGTCTTTGAATCTCTGGACCTAATTGGACTGCCCTAATTGGAGATAGTTCACAATTTGGGGTTTGTTCTGACTTCAGTTCCTTCTCAAGGGGTTTGCACAGTCACATTTAATGCACCAATGGAACTACTTTCTGATTGGAATTTCAAAGCCTTTATTGTCATTGTACATCATGTATACAACAAAATTGGTTTAGCCACTACTGGTGCAGTCCATACAAAAATACAAGACAACATAAATAATATAAAGAATAATCATTGTACAAATAGTTGGGGGAAAAAAACTAGTCATATGTTTCCAGATGTACGTCATATTCTGTGCAACATGTATAGTATATTACTCTGGTGTATGATCTTATATCATGGTATATGCATATTACACACTACACTGACACCAGAGAAGTTTACCTGGCAGCTATGAAAAATAGTTTAAATGGAATAAATTGTAAAGATAGTTTTCCTAGCAGGGCATGATTATGAGATCATACATCAATAATGCCTCAGCCAATAGCAACTTGATTAACAAGTTAAAGGAGAGAGCTTCTAATTAAAAGCAAAGTCACTCTGAAGAGCCCCATTTATACTTTGGCAATCAGAATAAACACGTTCATTTATTTGGATGAATTAATGGGAAAAAAGTCATTACAAATCAGGTGACCACAGGAAGTACTGTAATTTGATTTAAAATTTAGTGAAAAAAGATCTGCAGTCCCAGACTACACAAGTAATATTGAAGCATCAATTTTAAAGAAATAATTTTCATGCTGTGTATCTTCATAATCTAAATGAAATTTATTTGATGTTTCAAAGTACATATATACAATTTACTTAATGATAACATAAACGTATATTCAAGTTTACAAGTCCTTATTTAAACTATCACTTAAGTAAATATCTCCTTGAATTTGCAAAAAAGATATTAAAATATTGTAGACAATCTAATGAAGATTACTAACTTACAGAAAGATAATGTTAACAGTTCATTATTATTCCCTTTTCCCCTTCACTAAACTACAAATTAAATATCCTCTTTTTTGTTCATAGCAGGTATATACTGGACTCATTCTTCCCCTAGATGTATTTTTATATCAGTAAATTCCTTCAGATAATTATGTAGGCCACAAATAACAGCTTGCATATTTCTTGTAAAAGAAAAGCTAAGACAAAGAATTTGCTGATACACTCATGTCGCTCCAAGAATTCTCCTGACAACGTTCCCACACCCAGCCTAATTACTTCCCTACTGTAAAAACATATTCCATCTGCACTTATTCTAATACTCTCAAGTCCAAAACCAATACACAATAAAGTCAGTTAAATAAATGAAAGATTGAAACACATATAAAAAGTCCTCAGCTATTCTGCAAGGGAAAGCATCTCCAACACCCATTTTTATGCTGACATTTCACTTTATGTATAATATTTTCTTAAGCTCTGTTTATGAAAGAATTATCATGCTCCAGGCATATATTCTCTACCATAGCACGCTCTTAGTGCCACTCTAGTTTAAGGTTTATTGTTGACTTTATATAATACTTTGCTCTGTTGTTGTTAGTTGCAAAGTGCTATCTGACCCATCGTGACCCCATGGACAATGTTCCTCCAGGCCTTCCTGTCCTCTACTATCCCCCGGAGTCCATTTAAGTTCATGCTTAAGTGACTGCATCCAGCCACCTCATTTTCTGCCATCCCCTTCTTCTTTTGTCCTCAGTCTTTCCCAGCATTAGGCTCTTCTCCAGTGAGTCCTTTCTTCTCATTAGGTGGCCAAAGTATTTGAGTTTCATCTTTAGGATCTCGCCTTCTAAAGAGCAGTCAGGGTTGATCTCCTCTAGGACTGACCGGTTTGATCGCCTTGCAGTCCAAGGGACTCGTAGGAGTCTTCTCCAGCACCAGAGTTCAAAGGCCTCAATTCTTTGGTACTCAGCCTTTCTTATGGTAAAGGGAGACTAGTGTAGATCTATTTCAAGCTATTTATCGTAGCTTTCGTCAACTAGCCATACTCTTCTGGGATTCAAACCCAGGCTACTTACACATTAGGTAGATGTATTAACCTCTAAGCCACGGGTTCTCCTCGCTTTGTCAGCTATACCAGGGGAGAGATTCCCTTGAAGGGAAAGTTCTAACAAACGTCAGCAATTTTCTGCTTAGCCAACCTCCCGTCACTAGAGCGAGTCCAATTCCCCTAGCTTTTCAAGCTGCTTCCAACTTGGTTATCATTGATGGGGCACTGCTGATAGCTTCCTTATATTAATTCCTTTATCAACAGTGCACGCAAACGTGTGACATCTTCTAACTGAATCACATTAGTGGACAGGAGAACATGGCTTTGGTTTTTGAGAAATTCCTGCTGCCAGAGGTCAGAGATCAGCGTTTTATTAATCAGCTTATGTTTCAAACAGCCAGCATTTCTTTCCAAATCCTTAACTAGGTTATTAATGATGTGCTTGAGAAATTCCCAGGACAGGCAAGTAGTCACTTTTTCTTTTCTCTTGTTTTAAGTAAGAAATCAAAATGTGATTGCAAAAATGCTCTTTTTGGAGCTATTTATTGTTAGATTTTTTTCCAGCAAGGAATCATCTTCATATTAGGGTATGGAGGTTCTCCCAAGCTTCCCAAAAATGCCCCTTCCCGCGTCGAGGATTAAAACCAGAGGGCATGTAAGTGGTGAAACTTTTATCTCCCTAAAACAGGAAGAAACCCTGCCCGCTTTCTCTCTTTGAGCAGAGAAACAAAGCCTAGTGTGGTGCATTAATTAAGAGCAGACTGGGTTCCTCTCTTTGTAGGAAGTTACCTACAAACGCCCACCCCTTTCCTAGAAAAATGAAATGCTTTAGGAAATATTAAAAGGGCAGAATATTTCCCCTAAGAGAGAGGCAGAAACTCAGCCCCCCTCACCTTTGTCAATGGGCCATTAACGCCTGAGCCAGTCTATTCTACATAACAAAGATCTACCGCTTTCAGGCAGAGCAGTAATAGGAATCCCAAAGCCCTTTCATTACTTTCCAGCAAGGCTCAACCAAGCTTGGGACTCAAAAACACAATCTACAAAGTTACCCCTAAATGGTCCCATGGGAGTCTGACAATCAATCAGAATACAAGTTCAAATTCAAAAGCCCAGAGAGGGCATAAAACCCAGGGACTCTCAGCATCTCTCCCTTTTTTTCTTCGCCCAAGATCTTCAAGGCATGTGGTCAGTGATGGGGTTCAAATAATTTAACAACTGGTTCTCTGCCCTAATGATTTCTTCCAACAATCACTTCACAAAACTGCTCAGAAAATTAACAATCTGTTCTCCCCAAGTGGTGTGAACTGGCTGAATCCCACCACTGCATGTGGTCCTGTCCAACATTAAATCCATCTTTCCAAGCAGCCACCATGCTTCCCCATTGAATTTGCTTGCCTGAAGGCTGAAAAAGGAAATGACATGATCCAGGGACACTGAAAACTTTATAAATATGAGTCAGTTGCCAAGCGTCTGAATTTTGATCATATGACCATGGGGACACTGCAATGGTTATCTGAGGAACCATTTCTTGCTGGTCACATCTACCCAACCCATCAGACCAGGGAGGCAAGGAATGTTGTGGGTCCCATCTCCTAGGGCAGGGGTCTGCAACCTTAAACACTCAAAGAGCCATTTGGACCCGTTTCCCACAGAAAAGAAAACACCGGGAGCCACAAAATCCTTTTGACATCTCTCCCTCCCTCCCCTCTTTGTCTCTCTCTCTGTGTATCTCTGTGTCTCTGCCCTGGCCGCTTCTCCATCCCCCACCATCCCCCTTACCTTCTTAGGCCAGGTGAGGAGTGACTGAGAAGGAAGGGCGAGGGACGGGGCCAGCCAGTGGTGGGATCACCCAACAGGCAGCCACAGCAGAGGGCCCAAAGAGCCACATGCGGCTCCAGAGCCACAGGTTGCAGACCCCTGGCCTAGGGCCACGCAGCCCCAACAGCAGATTCCCAGAAAGCTGAGCAAAGAAAGGCAGGATGGACTTTTGCTCCTTTTCAGAAGAGAAGGCATTCATCACGCTGGGAGGGGATCAAAAGTGATCCTGGGATCACTCCTGGGATCACTCAGCAGAGAGCCGGTTCTCCTCATCTACCTGGTCCCATCAGGAAAGGAAGGTAAAATGGGCACCACACAGAGCCTTCCAGCAGGTCGACTCAGAGGCTCCCCCTCGTCTCCCTCCAGGGCTGCACTTCCCTGCTACCCTGAAGGAGTCCAGCAAGAGGAGCAGCGATCGCTTGCGATCCGCCGCCTGTTGACCACAGACTGATTTTAAGAGCAACGGCCCTCCGGGGCAGCCCCAGAGCTGCCTGAGGAGCTGGCAACCTCCCCCAATTGTGCTTTGAAAGGACTCAGTCCTTGTTCCGGATGCCGGAGTCGAGTTCTCCCTGGAAGGCACCTGGGTGTCTTCCAAGGGGGGTCCTGGCTGCCTTCCGGCACTCAGAGGGTTGCCAGTCGGCTCAGGACACCACAGCCGTCTTGGCACTGCACAGGCAGAGGGCAAAAAGGGACAATTGGCACAAGAAGATTTTGGCTCCCCCCCCCATGCCCCTCACCTTGCACACACGTGCAACACGGGACACAACAGTGTCTTCAAAGAAGTCAAACTCCTTGCCGGTTTCACTGAAGAAGAAGTAGATCTTGCCATCTTCACCCTCTGGGCTGCTGCTCTCCTGCAGGAAGGCTGAGCCCACAAAGAACGGCTCTGCCCAAGACAAAGACGGGTCAGGCCCTTCTCTTTCTCCACTTCCTTTAAGGGCCTCAGGAAAAACGGGGCAGGAGGGGAGCTGCACAGAGAAAGCTCCTAGTGCTGCTGCCACCGCCCAAGGCCTTCAACCAGCCAGTGCTGGGAAGGTCCTTCAGAGCAGTCCCAAGTGCCAGTCTCTGGGCACAGTCTCCGTTGGCAGAAGTAGGTGAAGTGGTGGAACTTTCCCCCTTCTCTCTCTTAATCCTTTGGGGAAGACCTTCCCCCTAGAGAGAACGCATCTGCTTGAATACTTTATTTGGCCAAGTGGGACTAGACACACAAGGAATTTGTCTCTGGTGCAGAAGCTGTAGTGTACATGCAAAACAACAGAAGGATGATGATGATAATAATAATAATACCAATAGGAGGAGGGAGTAAAGAAGATAATAAGGATAAATAATAATACTACAGCAGCCATATTATGAGTAAACAGATAAGACATTAGACAGAAGGAGGTGTTCAGCAGAGTGATGGCACGAGGGAAAAAACTGTCCCCGTGTCTGGTTGTTTTGGCATTCAATAGCAGCATCCCAAGGGGAGGAGCTGAAGTAGTTGATGTCCAGGATGTGAGGGGCTGTAGGTGTTTTCTCAGCCCTCTTCCTGGCTTATGGAGTATACAGGTCCTCAATAGAAGGCAGGTTGGTTGCAATTATTCTTTTTGAAGACTTAACTCTCATTGGAGCCTCTACCTGATCTGTTTGGCTGCTGTACCAAATCAGGCAGTTACAGAAATACAAATGACTCAATCCTTCCTTTGTAGGACTGTATCGGCAGCTCCTTGGGCATCTGAACTTCCTGAACTGATGCAGGAAGGATATTCTTTGTTGTGCCTTTTTAATCAGGGTTCTAATGTCCATTTCAAGTCCTGAGAGATTATAGAAGCCAAAAACGTGAAGGCCTCTACTGCTGATACAATGCCGTTGAAAATAGTAACAGGTGCTAAAATAGAAGGGCTCCTCCTCCTAAAGCCCACGCTCATCTCTAAGCATGTTTTAAGCATGTTCAGTTCAAGATTCTTCTGGCTGCACCACAGGCCAGTTGTTCAACCTCCCATCTATCTACAGACTCAGCATCGTCTCAAATGAGGCCAATGACTGTTGTATCGTCTGCCAACTTCACTACTCTAACAGAGAGGTCCTTAGAGATGCAACCACTGATATAGAGAGAGAACAGCGTAATGGAGAAAGCACACAGCCCTCAGGGGCATCTGTGCTAATTGTCTGGGTGATTGATGTAATTTTCCCTAGCTTCACCTGTTGCTTCCTATCTCTCAAAAAGCTGATAGTCCACCTACAAATATGAACAGGCACAGTGAGCTGAATCAGTTTGGAATGATGGTATTGAATGACTAAAAGTCTACAAAAAGATCCCAGCATCCCCTCAAGATGTTGCAAGCGTCCCACCATAAACAAAGACTTGGAAATGTCTAAACTGAACAACCTCCAGCAGGTTTCTTCCTAACATACACAAACAGTTTCTGCAAAGTGGCATTAGATACCTGGCCAAAACTACACATGAACATATGTGGGAAGGGGATCCCTGTGCAAGTTCAAAACCGCTATAATTATATGTCTTAATCTGGCTGCTTTTTAATTTCATTTAATTTCATGTTTATACTTCATGTTTTAGGTACAATTTTGACATGTGTCTGCAATACAATGAAGGGCAATCAGCAGTAACATGAATCCAGCAATTGCCCAAGAAGTGATTTGCTCAAATCCTAGAACCTTCCCGACCTGCTCATGTTGCTTTTATGGCAAGAGCTGAGAGCTCTGGGACTCCACCTAGCAAAGAGTCACAGGATGCCCTGGTGGAGACTCGCCCAAACCTGGCCAAGTTCACCTCAGAGCTGCCCCATGCCGAGTAGCCAGTGGACAGAAACCCCAACATCAGAGTGGAAAGTTACTCTGAAAGGCAAGGACCTCTAAGTCCATCAGAAGAGCTCTCTGCCCTGCTCCATGCTTGTCCACCCTGAGTGGCAGGACTGTTACCTAAGTGCTGTACAAATGTGACCCCCCCCCCCGGGTGCCACCCTCATCACCCTCCTCCTCCTCCTCCTCCCATCCACTCATCACACACCTTGCAACCAGTTGAGGGAACTCTCTGTCTTGATCGGCGGGCGGCTGCCAAGGCTGCGGAAGATGGTGGGTTCGTTGCCCTGAAACTTGCTTACGGTACCCGTATACAGTTCACCATCTGAGAGAAAGCAGCCATTATAGGGCCGTGGGAAGCTTTCTGCCTGCACCACCTGGATCTCCCCACCAAGAGAGTGGACAGAAGATCCCCCCCCCCATATTGTCCGTGGTCAATGAGCCCAGAGGAGATCATCCTTCCTTGCAGGCAGCAGCCCCTCTCCCTCCACCCAAAGGCGTCCAGAATGGCCTCTTTGAGAAACCCAACGCTCCTTACCAACCATGATGGCTGTAGATCTGTACTCCGGGTCGAAGGGGCAGCGTCCCTTCCCATCCTCCAGCAAGAGCTGCCCCGAAGGGTCTCGCTGCAGCTGGAAGGCTGGCAGGCTCTGCATGGGAAAGAGGCAATGACTGGAGAGTCGCCCAAAGGAAAGGGCAGACCCACAAGCCCCACCAGCCTCAGCTGGCCAACTCTGCACAGCCCCATTTTCAATCTATCCTCTCTCCTGCACTGCAAACAGATCTTCCATGCCGTTTCTGTCTTGGGGAAGACCCTGGATGCAAATTCTAGCAGGGAGCCCAGGTTGCAGAGACAGGCAAACCCAGCAGTTGTGCCACCACACAGCGGGCAAGGGGGGCTGTCCAGAATGTGGCTTCAGGCTGGGTCTTCCCACCGTTTTGGAAGAAAAGGGCTGGATCCTGCACAAGGCTGTTGTCAGGCACAAACAAGCACACATGTTCTGCCTACAATACAGGAATCCCCCCAGTCTGGCAGCCTCTCTAGGGAACAACTAGATATGGTTCCAAGGAATTCAGGGAGGGTTGGTTCGGGTCCTTTGGCAGCTGCACGCAGTGACTCCAGTCTAGCTCTGTGCTTGATCCCACCTCCCTGCCAGGCTGGGTGGTTGCCAATAGCTGTTGAGGGCAGCTGTGAAAACCCTCACAAGGGATTCACTTCAGCCTGGGGCTAAAACATGCCTTATTCTGAAGATTATTATCTTAAACTAGATTAAGGACATGCAGCATCTGTGGGGGGTGGGGGGTGGGGCACTCAGAACTCTGAGTTTGTTAATGCGTAATAGGCAGGACAAGCGTAATAAGGAAACCGGCTCTGATTTAAATATAGTTAGCCTCATTATTCTGTTCCACAAGATATTCAACCATCTGCAACTAGTGAGGGCCTGGGGCTATGCCTTGCTAAGGCAAAGGAGAACAACAAGTGGGGTGGTGGTGTGTGTTGGTCCTCACAATGTAGGTGCAGGCGGGGCTGAAGGCGCTGGTCCCGCAGGTGTACAGGTGGGTCTCGTTCAGCTGCAGGAGGACCTTGATGTAGTTGTGGCAGTCTCTCTGCAAAGGGAGGGAGGAAGAGGAGAAGCCTGCACTCAGGACCAGCCGGACACAGGCTGCCCTGGGAGGGAGAGGCACAGCCTCAATGGGTCCCAGACTCCCAGCAGAACTGAGCACTGCTCTTCGGCCCAGAGTTTATCCCCCCGACTGGCATTACCCACCTGAGGGTCCTTGCCCTTGAAGATGCACTGCTGCTTCTTTTCCTCCTCGGCGTGCCAGATCAGCTGCAGGAAGGAAAGCAGGCTGCCATCACTCACCTGGCCTCTCCAGGAGGATCCTTTTCTTGTAGTGCTTCTGGCTGCTTCCTTGAGCTACCGACTCACCGGTGCTCCCCTCAAACCTCACCAAGCAATGCCAGTCGCGGGCAAATTGGCATGCTCAATTCCAGGTCCAGACACGGAGAAGGAAGCAGCCCCAGGCCCAGCCACAAAGCCCATCTTTTCTTGTTTCTACCAGCACTGCTGGAGGCGGAACCACAACCAGACCCTCCCCGTCACCCTCAGCATTTCAAATATGGTGGCTGCGTAATGAGATGGAGACAAGGGAAGCCACCCAGTTGAAGGCTGGGAGGGAAGAGCGTTCTCACCTCTACCAATACGGCATGGCTGCTCCTTCTGGCTTTCTGCCTTAGATGCTGCTAGTTAGGAACGCCACCCAGGACCTCTTTTGACTACCCCTCTGAAGCAGGGAAGGAGCCCCAGAGACCAGAGCATCTGGACTGACCTGCTGGTGCTGGGGCCCGGGAGAGAAGGCCCTGGTGTTCAGAGCAAGAAGCATCTCGCGGGCACCAATGTACAAGACCTGCCCATCTGGGCTCAGCATCATTGTGGTGTAGTTGGAGACTCCAGGCATCTGAAAGTTGCTCCACAGCCGTCTCCGGGGAGAATCTAGGGGTGCAAAAATGGGAGGCAGGAGGAGAGATGGATGTGAGTGGATGCCATGCCCAGCCAGCCTCCTGGGCATCTAGCCTGCCAAGCGACAGAGGCTACAGGACCACATGCCTGTTTCCAACCAACAGTGGGCAGCATTGTTTCCACTGTGATTTACATCTGTTTGACATTCAAGAAGCTGCTGCGCAAATCAAGCATCACATTCAGAGGTGAGCAAGCTCTGTACCTTCCCCATAAACCTCAGCATCGCTCACTCTTATTAAGTCCCACCCCCACCCCCCAAATGAGAAGCCTCTTGCCTTGCTGATCTGTGTATGCCTCCCAACTGATGGGCCATCAGCAACAAGGCTTGGCTTGCCAAATGTTCTCCACAGCAAATATCCTGGTTTGCTCGTGAGCATGCTTGGGGCACAACTGGCTATGACGTGGCCTCTTGACCAAGCTGTGCCAAGGCTTGCCCAGAGTCTCCTCACGGTTAGCGGGCAAAGCTGCTGCCTGCGGCACACATGCAATGGAGGCTGCCAGGTTAGGCTGTCTACAGCATCTCCTGCCTGGCCCGCAGTAGAAGCATATTACTGGACATTATCTGCACATTCCTGAGATACTCATGCTCCCCGAACCAAGGATGGCCGCTCCCAACAGCTCTCTAGATGCTAAACACAATGGGGGAGAACAGTGAGCCCAGTGGCCTCCCAGTATAAATAGATACCGCTTTTAATGGGCACATTAACGCAGACACAACATGAGCCTCCAACCGGGCATTTCCTGGGCAACAGTGATGTCACCAGCGAATCCTTTCAACCCAGAAGCGACTCAGTGCTTGAAACAGCAGCAACAGTTTGTTGTGCAGCAAGACTTTGTTGTGCAGCAACAAACAGCACTCTGAAACACGCCCAGAAGTGCCTACTAACCAGCAATGTGATGCAGGCACAAGGAGAAGCCCCAGGTTTTTGGACTAGTTGTAGCTTCTGAATTATCTTCAAGTGCAGCACATTGCAACAGCTCAACTGAAGACGTCAAGGACACACAAGCGATTATGAGTTTTCTGTCTGTTGGTTGATCCATCTGGTCCCAGGAGGAATTTATCAGATACACTACCAGATGTTGTGTAAAGTCCCTCAAGGGCTCCTACATCAGCCGGAGTTGCAAACTTAAGATTCCCTTTATGAACCAGTTTGGTAAGGGACGGTATGATTCTATCTAGAGTGTGGTTTCTTGAACTTTTTCCTCTCAGGACCCCTTCTCACTTTTAAAAATTATGGAGGACCCCCAAACAGTTTTTGTTTGGATTATATTTATACCTGGTGAGACCAAGAAAAGGCCTTCTCACTGGTGGCTCCCTCCCTATGGAAGACCATTTCCCGAGAGAAGATTGGCCCCCATCTTGCTACTTTCCAAAAGGCCCTGAAGACACGGTTCTGTCATGAGGCCTGGGAACCCCAGGCTGATATGGAGCCAAGCAAGTGTGTTGCCATGCAGTGAGGATGGTGGTGTTTTGTGGGTTTTTTAAGCTGGAAGCTGCCCAGATTCACCGTGTGGGTTGGATGGCCAATCATGTTGGGACTGAGCTTCAACCGGTTTCCTTTACCAAACCTAAACAGCCTCCAGAGACCCAGACAGCATTTCAACAGACTGAGGTCAAAATGTACAGTTGTATTTGAAGAGGACACTGATGATGCTTCACCCTGTACCTGTAGATGACCTTCCCCAGTGGCCTCCTGCAAACATGGACTAGGGGCACGTGGAGCCCTGCAGCACCTCACAACTGAGGAACCAGGAGCTCACTCTGCCCACCCACCCCCATTACTAGTTGGATGCAAACAAAGCCCCAAAGCATGTGAAGTAGAACTATCTGGAGGACCCAGATTGTTGGGGGCAATACTCTGACTGTGTAAACCGCCTAGACAGGCCTGAAAAGCACTGTGAAACGGTATATAACTCTAAGTGCTAGTGCTATCCCCAATCCTCAGGAGAGAAAAAGAAGGGAGCCATCACCAACCAGGAACCCGCGAATGTACAACAACAATAAACCTTGGTTCACAGCTAAACTTAAGCAGCTACGTCGTTCCAAAGAGGAAGGCTACAGAAAAGGTGATAGAATGCTGTACAATCAGGCCAGAAACGTATTAACAAGAAGGATCAGAGCAGCAAAAAGAAGCTACTCTGAAAAGCTAAAGAATCAGTTCTCAACAAATGAACCAGCAAACATGTGGAAAACACTTAAAAATATCACTGGTTACGGCAAACCTCCTTCCCAAGCTGAAGGAAATCAACAACTGGCAGACGACCTGAATGTGTTCTACTGCAGGTTTGAAAGGAAACTACAGCCACCTATCTCCACAACCTCCATCTCAGACCCACCAACAACAGCCATACCTCCTACAACTGACCCCATCCCATTGGGTTCACAACCCCTGGTGATCACAGAAAAGGAAGTGCAAGTTCTATTTC
>JANHFT010002807.1:138144-174103 GCA_032467955.1 Pseudoxenodon macrops | reverse complement strand
AAAATAATAAGACCTCCCCGAAAATAAGACCAAGCGCTTATTTTGGGGGTCAAAAGAAAATAAGACCCTGTCTTATTCTCAGGGAAACACGGTATATACAGACACATATATACACATACACACACATATACATATATATGTATATGTACTGGTAAGAGTTTCCTTCTTAAAGATGTGAATGCTATTTTGAGGTGTATTTCAAAATGGTAGAGTTGGATCTTTTTTTTTAGGAACTTTGGTTAGGAGTTCCTAAAAACTTTTTAGTTTTTAAACTAAAAGAAAATCATATTGCAAGAAAATCATATTGCATTTTATTTTTAGCTGTCTGAAAGTCGGTTTCATCCACCTCAGTTCTTCTCAGTTAAAAGACGTCTACTGGCTAGAAAGCCATAGAGTGGCCGTCCTAGAACATCCGGAGGGCAGGTTAGGGAAGTCAGGAATCAACCCTTTCTAAGAAACGACAATGGATTCTTAGCCTTTGATATGCCAACTGCTTGTTCTGAACCCCTTCCCTTTCTTTTCCTTTCTTTCTTTTCCAGGGTATTTAACCATGCCTAAAGTTGTTGCTATCTCTCACTATGCCGGGACCATGCTGCTACTGTTGGCTGGGATTGCCTGTCTAAGAGGTGTGTGCTTTGAGGACATTGCATGGTAGATCTACTGACTTCAGGAAGCCATACTTTAACTAGGTTTGGAATCCGTTCTCTGTGATTGTTGAGTTGTACCTTCTCTTCAGGGTAATACAGGTGACTTACAGCCGTATTTGTGACCTGAATTAAGTGATGCGGTCATTAAGCCAGACATCATGGGAGCAGACCTGTTTTTACCATAGTCGTTAAGCAAATCACATGGTCATTAAGTGTTTCTGGCTTCCCCAATTGACTTTGTCATTGGAAGTTGGCTGGGAAAGTTGTAAAACGGGATCCCATAACCGCAAGATGTTGCAACCGTTATAAACGTGAGGCATTTGGCAAGCGCCCAAATTGTGACATGACCACAAGGCTGATGTGCCAATAAGCCGTAACGTTGAGGACAGGTCATAAGTTACTTTATCCGGAGCGTTGTTAATCAAGTTGTCGTAAATCGAGGATTACATGTAAGAGTCAAAAACTAAGCCCTGAAGTTGCTTCTGTTCTAAACCTCGACAGTGAAGGGAAGGGGAGAGATAAGAGCCATGGAGGTGCAGAGGTTAGAATGCAGTAAAAGTAAAGGTTACCCCGCATATGTGTGCTAGTCATTTCCAGCTCTAAGGGGAGGTGTTCATCTCTGTTTCAAAGCCGAAGAGCCAGCGCTGTCCAAAGACATCTCCATGGTCATGTGGCTGGCATGACTAAATGCTGAAGGCGCACAGGATGCTGTTATCTTCCCACCAAAGGTGGTCCCTATTTTTCTACTTGCATTTTTTTACGTGCTTCCGAACTGCTAGGTTGGCAGAAGCTGGGACAAGTAACGGGAGCTCACTCCGTTATGTGGTGCTAGGGATTCGAACCGCTGAACTGCCAACCTGATCGACAAGCTCAGCGTATTAGCCACTTTAGCCACCCTTTAGAATGCAGTACTGCAGGCTATTTCTGTTGATTGCCAGCAGTGCGGCAGTTCGAATCTCACTGGCTCAAGGTTGACTCAGCCTTTCATTCTTCTGAGGTCGGTAAAATGAGGATCCAGAACTCATTTGTGAATATATATGTTATTTGTGATGTATGTCTAGTTTTGTGCTATTGAATAAAAAAAAAAATTTAAAAAAAAATGAGGATCCAGATTGTTGGGGGGCAACAGGCTGACTCTGTAAACCACTTAGAGAGGGCTGTAAAAGCACTATGAAGCGGTATATAAGTCTTATGTGCTATTGCTATCGTCCAGTGTAATAAATCAGGAAGCAAGGCGACCTGTTCAAATGGCGACAGGTTTAGCCCTCTCTAGAAGGATCTGAACCTCTAACAAATTGGCAGCAGATAAGAACCAATAGAATTTCAAAGAGGGCCGGACTTGCATATCTTATGGGCGCGCAGGGACTGAAGACTGATGAAGCCTTTAACCCCTCCCTCGGGCTCAGCCTGGTCATCTCTCCTACAGCATTGATAGAAATAATAATAGTTGAGGTTGTTACGAGGATTGGAGGGTTGAATCTTCAGGGAGGGGTTTGAAGGGGAAGGAAATAGCACCCCATAGGTCTCCTGGGTGGGAACTCTGAGCAAAATGGACCATTTAGGGCCTCAGTCACTGAAAGGATTCCCGCTTCTTTTCAGGCATCGGGCGCTGGACCAACCCTCAGTACATCCAGTTCATTACCATCCTTGAAGATGCTCACCGGTATGGCACACCTGAACACAAGGTAAGGGTAGCTGTGGCTACGTATTATTTGTGTTGCGTATGAAATTATTAAATATGTGATTAGAGAATAATCATATTTGCTGTTTTTCATTTAAAGTCAAGGAAACCAAAACTAAGTCCTAGTTACAACGCAAGAAAGATGTTTATGTGTGTTGGCTGTTGCACCCATTCATCGCTCAACCTTCAGCCTTAATATTCATTCTAATTTTAAGAAGACTAAAATTTGGGTGGCTTGAAGAGAGGGTTGCTTGTATTTAGTCCTACATTCATCTAGATCACGTGTGTCAAACTTGATTTCATTGAGGGCCGCATCAGGGTTGTGTTTGACCTCGGGGGGGGGAGGGGATGTGGCCAGCTCGACATCACTCGACAAGGCTCTGTTTTCGGCCTCGACAGCCTCCAGCCCTCTGGAAGCAGAGGGCTGCAGGAGGCCATCATGGCAGAAAATGCAGCCTGGGAAGGCCACAAGGCACTGTGGGCCAGTCCTTCGCGGTTTCCAAGGTGGGCCAGATCCAAGTACCCTGCGGGCCAGATGTGGCCCAGGGGCCTTGAGTTTGCCACCCCTGATCTAGATATTTGAGAATGTTCTCTGAACCTAGAAAAGGAAACTCTCAGCCCGTGATGGCGAACCTATGGCACGCATGCCACAGGTGGCACGCATAGTCATATCTGAGGGCATGCAAGGCATTGCCCTCTGTCACCTCCAGCGTGCATGTGCACGCTGGCCAGCTGATTATTGGCCTTCCAGAGGGCAGGGGGGAGGCTATTTTCGCCCTCCCCAGGCTGGGGAGAGCGAAAAACGGCACAATGGGCCAACTAGAACTTTAGGAACGAATTTCCGGTTTCCCGTTGTGCCATTTTTCGCCCTTCCCAGGCTTCAGGAGAGTGAAAAACAGCACAACGGGCCAACCGAAAGATCTGAGGTACAGTGGCACCTAAATAGTCTAATATTTATAATCTACATTAACCGAATTTTACAGTCATTCTTTACACAATATTTATGGCTAGTATTGAATATATTCACAGAGATGTCAGCCATCATACATTAGTTATTTCATTCATTAAGCAGGATTTCAATTTGCTACAATACTTACATGGAAGGCCAACTGACTGAAAGAAGTGGTTGTAGTTGTTTACCAATCAATATTTTAATTGTCCTCTGAGAGCATGCTAAAAACTAATATCCCTGCATTTTGCCAGTGGGTTCTGTTTGTGTGTGGTATAGTTATTGAAGATCTCAGTAGTAGTTCCCATATGAGTGGAGTATTAATCACTGATGCCTTGGTCCAATTCCAAGTTAGGTAATTAAGTTTTGCCTCCAGTCTCAATTACATTTTGCAGCCCTTATTGTCAGTCTCCTGTCTCACATTATCTTCCTGTTGAAATGAGGTACTCAAGTGACAGTTTAGCCTTTTGAAATTATACATCTAAATTCTTGCATAGTGGCTCCAGTCCAAATGTAGATGAAGAGAAATTATTCTCTCTCATATACAATCTTACCCACTAACCAGGTAAGCTCAAGAATTCAAAATTAAGCTAATTCTTATGCAAGATACTAGTACTCATTTGGTTTAAATCCAAGCTTTTTGAAAGAACTGGGTTGTAGATCAGGTTGTTCATTGGAAAGTTTGTCCTACAGTGTCCTACATTTCAAAAAGTCTTTATAAAAGGAGGTTAATTATTATGTTCCCATTCTTCCCTTGTGTGCATGTTGTATCCTGATCTTCAAGCATTTATATTTAAACTCAATTAAAGTGTCTTGTAAAATGGATCGCTGCCATTATACACTTCAAATGACTTGTTGAAAAAGACTGAAGGCTGTTACACAAATGGCTAAAACATGGCAGGTGCAACTATCTCTACATAGCAGCTTCTCCACCCTGTGAATTTTTTCATGTCTAACAAGAATGCCAGGTATGGAAAAGAAAACAAACTGCCCTAAATAGTAATTTGAATAATAAATAAAATAGGTTTTATGCAGTCCAGATACCCACTTCAAATGATTTCAAAAGCCTTCATCTGGGAATACTGTTATCCTTAATAACGAAATCAAAATATCATCCAGGTTTTGACAGATTCAGAAAAACTGTTGTTGGAAATGTGTTAGGATACCTCAGTCAAGCTGTCTACTGCACAGAATCATTGGCCCTCAAGCTATCTCAGCTCTCAATACTGGCTGGCAGCAGCTTCTTGGGATAACAGATTTTTCCCCCCAGCATCCTATTCTAGCAATGATTGTGGTGAAAGAAAAATATAACTTTGTCTCTATCTATCTGGCTATCATCTCAACCTATCTATCTGTACATCTGTATCTGTATCTAGGAAGAATGTAGAGTTCACTTTGAAGATAAAGAAGAAAGAAGTAAGCTGTTAAGGAAGGACTTTAAGAAAAAAATTTTACAGTCCTGAGAAAGAAACTGTTACAAAAACCCATGAAATAACTCCACAATGATTTGTGAAGTATAAGATGAAGCAGAAGAAAAATTGGACAAGATTCTGTCTTTCAATTTTACAGCAATAATGAGTCCTTCTGGAATCACTGCTATTTTTGCTTCTTGGTCTGCTTTACCTCAAAGAATTAACAGTACCTATCAACTTGCCATGTTTTACTTTTTCTGATGTATACATACATATTTCTATGTACAGGTTTGAATCAATACATACTAATTTCAAGGAAAGCCAGTACAAATAATACCTGTATGTATGTTGTAATTTTATTTAGATATGATTTGACCAATTGCACAGGCTCAAATAAAAAGAGAAAAAGTCCCAAGAACTAGACCAGGAAACCAGGATGCAGTAAAGATCTTTTATTGAATCAATACAAATGGTGTGTATTGATCAAAACATTTGCAAATGGTCTTAACTCAGGTAGGATACCTTAGGCTAAGCAATTTATTCATTGAAAGACATGAGTTTATATACACTTTCTTTCATATATTTCAGAATATAATACGTCCCTATGATTATGACACTTTTGGCATGTATATATATCTTTCATAACACTTTGGCCTAAACTTTGGTAGTTTCCCAACCATTGGCTTGGTTTCTTGACTGTCCATGGTATTGTCAAAAGCCTTCTCCAATACCAGAGTTCAAAGGCATCAATATTGTTTTTATTCCATTTCTTTAAAGTCCAACTTTTGTTTCCATAGTGTGTCATAGAGGCTACCATGGTTTGCATGATTCTGATCTCTGTATGTATAGACACATCATATATTTGAATATCTTTTCTAAGGATATGATGACTGCTTCATCAAGTGCTAGTCTGCAACATATTTCTTGTCCACTTGTTCCTTTACTGACTGATCCTAAAAGACATAAGATAATCTACCACTTCAATATCTTTATTGTCAACTCTAAGGCTGGTTGTTCTACATGTTATAATTAGTTTGGTCTTATATCTAATTTTATTCCCATTTCTCCCTATGGTATAACTGTGAGTGTAAACTGTTCAGATCATGAAGTCAGTCCATAAGAGCTCCTTTTCTCTGTTTCTGAAAATAGTAAACTATTGGTTTAACAAATCATTCAACAAGAGAGAGTGAAATCTGAATGCCCATTATATCCATAAACATTTAAATTACATAATTTGTTTTTTGTTGCATCATTTTCATGAATCTATGGACTACTTCAAATATAATGGATGTTGGGAAAATGTCCAGAATTGTTTGTCTATTGTTTCTAAAGTCCACCTAATTGGGGTCTGTTATACCGAATATTTAATGTATTAGTAAAGGTTTTACATCTAGGTGTGAGCAAATAAGATTCTTTCTTCCCAAATAGAAGCCCAATCAGATTGACATTGTTCTGCATAATTTTCAGATGTTTGGCATATGTTCATTGATTGTGAAATTAAAAGACTATTTTGAGTGTTTTGGACAAATGTATTTTTGGTTGGTGGCTTAACTCTACTCACAGATTACCATAGAAAAGGGGTGTCAAACTCAATTTCATTGAGGGCCTCATCAGGGTTGTGTTTGATCTCGGAGAGAGGGTGCTGGGGGGCATAGCCAGGATGGGCATGCCGAGGATGGGCATGGCCAGCTCAATGTCACTCATTGACTCTCCGTTTTCTGCCATGATGGCCTCCTGCAGCCCTCTGCCAGCAAAATTGGAGCCTGAGGAGGTCATGAATGGCCCATCCAGGCTCTGCTTTTGGCTGCGACGGACTCCCTTGGCTCTGTTTTTGCTGGCAGAGGGCTGCAGGAAGCCATTGTGGCTGAAAACGGAGCCTGGAAAAGTCGCACATGGCCCTCCCAAGCTCCATTTTTGCTAGCAGAAATGCTAGCAAAGGGCTGCTCCTTCGCTGTTTCCAGGATGGCCCATCAGGCCAGATCTAAGCACCCCATGGGCCGGATCCAGCCCACAGGCCTTGAGTTTGACACCCCAGCCATAGAATGTAATGAAGTCTTCATATCATTCAGATTACTCATCTACCTTGTGTATTTTCCTTATTGGCAGGAAAGAAAAAGCAATTCCCTTTAGATGTTCCTACCATCGGATCCAAGGAAACAATCAAGCTGCCAACAAACCAGAGAAGAGGACCCATACAACACTTAAGCACACTCACTCATCATAAATCACTAAAGAGAAATACCTTTCAGAAGAAATGGAGGAAACAAGTTACATCAGCAGTTTTTACATTTAAAATGAATGATTATGATCAATCCTCCTTCCAGCCAATTATTTTTATGAAAGGGAGGCAAACTGTTTTTCTTAGAAATGTTACCCTTGACGTATTATTCACTGATTTATCACAAGTCTTATTTCTCAAAAACAAGCTATTAAATACAGAATGTTCATTCTTATTCAGCCATGTGGAATGCTTAACAGAAAAATGCAAATAGAAAATGTTGTCCTACCATCTTTTGAAGCACGAAGTCCTATAATGGACTGAATCCCAAAGAAATTAGGGAGAGTTTTCCATGATGCTGCATGACTTCTACATGTATTACTTTTTAAGCCAAAGTATTGTTTGCAAGGATTGTAGGTTAAAATATGTAATGTACATGGTTGGAATATTCTGCAATTTAACGTTTAGATATTGTAATACTCCTTGAAATGGTTTTCTCTTGTTTTTAATAGTTTTTGTTTAATTGAAATTGCATGTGTATGGAAAAACTTTATTCATACTTGTAACTATCTTAAGACATTTTAATCTAAGACAATTATCTCCATCCTCAAGGCATATTGTGACTGCAACTTCAAGAATTTGGCTAGGTTGGCTAGGAAATTCTGATAAGTTAGTACTGAATCTGAAGGGCATCAGATTGGAGAAGATTGTTGTAAAGGGAACTGAATTTGTTGACCACAGTAAAACCAGCTATACATATGCAATGGCATACTAAATAATCCATGCATTGCTACCCCTTTATCGCTTATATAAATAAATTGTACTGTTAAAGCAGAAAATATAAGAACATTGTAAAAGAATAATCAGAATAAGTGAAATTTGAGCCATTTAAGTTAAAGAAAAATACAGTCCAGTATGTTTGACCTTTACATTTATTTACTAAATAAAACTTTTATCTTATTTCAGCTCTGTGCCTGAGATTGTCAGAAGGCAATCAGTTAGTTATTTCATGGGACAAAGGAGCCAGGGAGTCAAAATCTTATCACCTTCACTTCCTTCTCATCTGAGCAGTTATTTGACTGATGGTCACATTTTTTTATTAGGATTATGCACACAGATCTGGCAATCAGAACAAGGGGAACTGATGTGCAATGTTCAGTTGTATGTCCTTATCTATTTACAAATAAGTACATAATCCAGTGCCCGTGCTATAGTTGGATACGAGCATGTGTGTAAGAAGAGTGGTAGACTGCAAAAGGAAGAAAACAAAATATATGAAGACTTTGTTCAAAACCAATATAAATTCCATACGATTAGAATTTCAAAGCTGAGAGTTAAATTGCATGCAATTTCAAGGAAGGATAAGTTCTAAAATGTATAAAGTAGGCATTATATTTTTCTGGTTCTATAGGCTGATTAATCACTAACAGATGTTTTGATAATAAAA
This sequence comes from Pseudoxenodon macrops, assembly GCA_032467955.1. Taxonomy (NCBI): domain Eukaryota; kingdom Metazoa; phylum Chordata; class Lepidosauria; order Squamata; family Pseudoxenodontidae; genus Pseudoxenodon; species Pseudoxenodon macrops. Next base: position 165,749 of record JANHFT010002807.1, on the reverse strand, counting down.
ATGATTTAAGGTAGATGGAGAAGAAATAAGATAGCCTGTTGGTTAATTGCTCCTAGTTGAGCTTAGTGTCTAGTGTTGGGTTCTGAAAGGCTTCAGGTGCATATTTGTAATTGATTTACAGGATGAACAATAGCAATTCAAATTTTATATTGAAACTGAATGTTTACAAAAGTTATAGATTTGAATAGATTTGTGTTATGTTATAAACTAAGCTGAGTAAAGTCTGGAAATTTGCTTTTGGAGCATTAAATAAATAATTGAATGAAAGATTGCTTGTATTTACTTCCTAATTTTGTTTACTGTCTATATTTCTTTATTGGTTCAGAATTCTTAAAAGACACAATCATTTACTAGCATTTTCACAGATCCTTGTCTTCAACTACATTTTGAATGGAAATGTTGACAAACCTCCTTCATTGCCCTTCTACCCAATACATATATAATTGCTTAAAGCAATTTTAGTTTAGCTTGCTTAAACCAGATTACATTAGCTCCTTTTTTCAAGCTGTTGGTTGCCATCACCTCCCTCCTTGATACATATTTCCAGATACATATTTAAAATATGGTAGGCATAATTTGCTTAATAGAAACAGAATGTTTGGTAGAAATGTTTGGAGAAACTCACAGTCACCTAGTCACTTCCTGTCTTGATTATTGCAATATGCTCTACATTGGGCTGCCTTTGAAGAGCATCCAGAAGCTCCAGTTGTTGCAAAATGCAGCGGCCCGCATGGTTTTGTGCAGACCTTGGTGTGTGCATAGGTATCACCCTTCCGGTGGGAGCTGCATTGGTTGCCGATTTGCTTCCGGGTGCAATTCTAGGTGCTGGTTGTCACCTTTGAAGCCCTTCATGGCTTGGGACCAGGTTTTCTGGGGTACCGTCTCTTGCCAGACTACCTGACCCACTTGAGACAGGAGTCAAGGAATGTTGCGGATCCCATCCCCTAAGGAGATACACTTGGTGGGACCCAGAAGAAGGACCTTCTCTGTGGTGACTCCCTCTCTCTGGAACATCATTCTTCCAGATATTAGAATGGCCCCCACTCTAACACTTTTCTGAAAGACGCTGAAGACCTGGTTCTGCTAGCGGTCCTGGGGAACACAGAGCACAATGGATCCCATTAAATGGCTTGTATAATGTGTTGTGGGCGGAGGGTGGGGGGTGTTATTTTATTATATATGATTCTCTCTTTTATTATTTTTATTGTTTTTATATGTTTTTATATTCTTGTAAGCCACCTTTGAGTCGCCATGTGCAAATAGGCGGCAATATAAATCTCATAAATAAATAAATATAAATTAATTTAGAACTTTGTTTAATGCTGAAAAGAATTTGGTTTCATATTTGAATGGCAGTACTTATTTCCCACTCCCAAAATAAATCATATTGGATTCGATGATTTTTAGTAAGATTTAATTTCAGCCAGATCTCAAAAGTTCTAATAACAAGAATTAGTTTTTAACGTCGCTAAAGCATCTCACATGAAACAGAGTGTATGACCTCTCCCTTATTAGTAGAGTAATTTGGAAAACATACTGCAAGAAGGATCTTGGAGTCCTAGTGGACAGGCACTTAAATATGAGCCAGCTGTGCACTGCAGCTGCCAACAAAGCCAACTCAATCCTAGACAGATAGAATCAGGATCATGTGAAGTACTAACACTGCTTTATAATGCTTTGGTGAGACCATACTTCGAGTATTGCATTCACTTTTGGTTGCCACCATCAAAGATGTGACTCTACAAAGGGAGCAGAGAAGAGCAACAAAGATGAATATGGGGCTGGAGGCTAAAACATACAAAGAATAGTTGCAGGAATTTTGTATGTCTAGTTTAATGAAAAGAAGGACTAGGGGCAGTGGTGAAATGCTACCTACTCGGTCCAGTTCGGGCGGTAGGGAATGGTGGCTGCCGGTGGTTTGGAGAACCCATGGTGGCCATAGCGCGAGGCTTTGCCCACCCACCTGAATGTCACCATTTCCTGGGGTTTTTTTTACTTCTGCACATGCGCAAAGGGTGAAAAAGCATTTGACATAGGCGGTTGTGCGAGCAAAGTACGCACACACATGCAAATCACACGTTTCTGAACCAGTAGGGAAGGTAAGAAGATTTCACCGCTGACTAGGGGTAAAATGATAGCAGTGTTCCAATATCTAAGGATCTGCCACAAAGAAGAGGTAGTCAACCTATTCTCCAAAGCACCTGAGGGCAGGAAAAGAAGCAATGGATGGAAACTAATCAAGGAGAGAATCAACTAAGAATAAATTTCCTAACAGAACAATTAATCAGTGGAATGATCTGTGTCCAGAAGTTGTGATGTTCAACATTGGAAGTTTTAAAGAAGTGATTGGACAACCATATGTGTGAAATGGTTACTTCAACAGGGAGTTGGCCTAGAAGACCTCCAAGGTCCCTTCCTTTCTTATTATACTATTCTGTTACTGGGGGGAAAGCAATAAAACTGATTTGCATCCACTGCAAAATAAATAGTGTAGAGGCTTTTTTAAACATCATATTCACTATTTCCAGGAATGCTCCTCTATCCAGGAAGAAACTTATAAACATACTTAGAGGAAAATAATGTATTTCAGTATTTTGTTAGGTATTAAGAAGCTAAAAATAAGCTATGGGATAGTGAACAAGAGTTTCCCCAGCTTGTCTTCTGTAAAACTAATATTCCAGCATACGTTTTGTGAATACGAAAGTCTCCTTTATAGTTACCACTTTTTAAAATGCCCCCAAAGTGCTTTTAATATTCCAAATATATCACATAATGCAAAATGCTTAGAGACACCCTCCTCGCAGTCTACTCATTGATGCAATCAACTCCCATTTACCCTGACTAGGAACTTGTTTCTTATAGATGAAGCTGTGCATAAAAACTTCTTAAGTTCCACAAATAGAATGGAAATGGGAGGGGGAGGTGTAAATCATCCTTTTTCTATATCTTTTGGTTTTCTGCTAGAAGGTAGAGTACCTTATTGTGCTGATGAAACAGTTCACAACAAATTTGAGTACCAGTAGTTAGACTTTTGCACATACAGCATTATTAAAAATTTATTTTTTGAAAATAAAATGTATTCTGGAATAGACTTCAAGTCCTTGATAATGTCCTGTTTGGGTGATAAAATTACATATCTATGTAAATCTTATCAAATATGTATAAAATCTCGGTTGCACACATACATACACACACGCAACTGAGATTTTATCAAATTTATCAAATTTCTCTTCCTTGATGCACAGGAATAGACAAGCTTCATACATAATCTCCTCTATTCTAAAATTCTAATTATATTACTAAAATTGAATAACAATCAACTCCATCCATTTTTCAAAACAAGAAGTTAATTTGTTTTGCATACATTATTCTGTCCTGACCAGAAAATTCGACTGCAAACATCAACACATTATTATTATTATTATTATTATTATTGTTCTGGTTTTCACTTTCTTCTAAGCCATCAAAAACCACTTTATTCCTAAATTACAAACCTAGAAACAGAAAATAGGCTGTCTCCTTTATGAGGGGACAGCAATGCAATTTTAGGTTTTATCTATTTATGCCAATATTGCATATGGAACTCCTGGGTGAAGATTCTACAGAGGAGAAAAAGAATATTTCTATTACAATTTTATGACATTTGCTGGTATGGATAAAATGAACAGAGTTTAAAATTACCAGGCTTGCTATCTCAAGGAGACAGGTGAATTATTCCAGCTATCACTGTTTCATGCTATAGCAAACAGAGAAGCATTGAAGTAATTGAATAGTTCATATGCAAGAAACCACAGTGAACGGATACCACTAGAAAAGGAACAACACACACACACACACACACACACACACCTGAAAGTTCAAGGACAAAGAAAGAAGAGGAAGAGGGTGAGGAAGAAGTTGTTTTCCTTATCAGAAGATAGCAAAAAGATTGCTGTTGCTGGTCTTTTCAAGAGTATTATCTCTATTTCTCCTACAACTGGATCAGTCCAGACACTAGAAAGTCATGGTTCTCCCTTAAGCCTCAGACAGGAATGAATAAGAGAAGAAGGCTACAGGAACCTGCGCCTCTTTAATGAGAATAAATTGAGATCAAACCATCATATATATATTTATTAAACTGTATTGGCTGCTTGGCTCTAATGGATTCTGACCTGTGTACAAAATTAGAAAATAACCCATAAAAACAACTAACCCCCCCCCATGATTTCATAGCCTGTTTTGTTTCAAACTAGTTGAAGCAGATGTCCAACTATGCTTATGTAGAATAATGAGTGCATCCATTCCCATGGTAAACGTATACTAGTAACTGCTATTATTTTATTGTACATTGTTTAGGGACAAACCCTAATACACAAGAGTTCTGTGCATCTTTTTTGGCGGCATACCCATCCCATCTTGTTGTGAACAGATGGTGGGAGATTTTTGAACTGTTGTAAAAAAAATGTAAATAGAAGCTATAGACCCATGATGGCAAACCTATAGCACACATGCCACAGGTGGCATGTGGAGCCATATCTGAGGGCACACGAGATGTTGCCCTAAATCAGCTCCAGCATGCATGTGCGTGCTGGTCAGCTGATTTTCGGCCTTCCAGAGGGCGGGTGAAGCTGTTTTTGTTCTCCCCGGCCTTTAGGAAAGCCTCTGGAACATGGGCAGGCTGAAAAATGGCCAATTGGGTCCATTTTTCACCATCCACAGACTCTGGATGCTTTCCTGGGGAGGGTGAAAAACAGCCCAACGGGCCTACCAGAAATCCAGATGCTTTAGTGAGGCCTGCGCATATTCATGGGGGGGCAGCAGGGGTGTGCACGCATGCGCAGTGGAGGGCATTGCATTATGGGTGTGGACATGCATGTGTGAGCTATCTCGCACACACACGCCCTTATAGCACTAGAGCAAAAAAAGGCTCGCCATCACTGTTATAGACTAATCCCATCTTTGATACGCCTCCTCCCAATTTTATTCAGATAAGCTTTTAGCATCTGAGCTGACACTGCTGGTCTTGTTGTTCTGTACTCTGGTGGATGCGGTTCTTTCCTTCACACTGGTTTGTTTTTATTTGTTACACTTTACTGTTTAAATCATAATTCTGAATTTTCATCCGAAATGGCTTGTAGTAGAAGATAGCATACCAGTTGAATGAAGAACTCGGAGGTATTAATGTATGCAGAAGCAGTTTCAAGACAAAATAAATACATGACAAACTAAGCCTCTCCCAAACTACAAATAAATCTTTTTAAAAACTGCTGCCAGTCGAAGAGTCATGAAAGCTAGGCTGGAAGAATGTCATAACAGGAACAGAATGATATGGGGCAATTGCCCATGATGCAGAGGTGACTGCATAAGCAATATCTAAAATCAATAGTTTTATTTTGATTGCTTAATCATGGTGAAAATATGGAAGAGGAGACAATGCCTTTATAGTATTTGTTTATTCTGTTTCAATTGGCTGAAAGTGATAATACAGTAAAAAAAAATTTTTTTAAGTGTGATTGTTTCCAGATAAATTGACTGCACATTCAATTCAGGTGAATTTGTGTATATTTTTAGGATTGCTCCTACCCACATATTGTATGGTAGGAATAAGTACAATATATAATACAATGGCACCTGCTTAATGGAGATAGTTTTCCTGTATAGTCTAAAACATGGGTGTTACACTCACCGTATCACGTTGCAGTCACGTGACATTTCACATCATTTTTCCCATTCACGGAGCTGGGCTGGACGTGGCCTGCCTGTGACGCATCTGGCCAGTGGTGGGATTTAGCCGGTTCTGTCCGGTTCGGGTGCATACGCTCACATTTGTGAACCAGTAGGGAAGGTAAGTGAATCCCATGTCCAAGATGGGCTGCCAGTTTGACACCTAAATGTGTATTTCCTAAGCTAAGAAATAATAGATCCATTGCAATTGTTTCATGAATATGGAAACTTCCAGGGACTCTCTCATTGGAGATTTTGAATTTTGAAATTTCGAATCTGATTAATCAATCACAAATCACACCAGGAATCAATTAAAATTTTCAGATTTAACTAACATGTCCATCAATATTGTAGCCAACTGAATATAGATCCATATTGTTAATATTTGGCTTAATATAGTTTGTTATTATTATTTATGCTACAGTTTGTATGTGCATCCCAAATTAAATACTAACATTTGTTGTCTTTAATCTTTCTGATTAATAAAAGCAATATCTTTGCTACTTTTTTGCATACTTAGAAGCTGTAGGTGGTAAGAAACACAGGAAGTGAGCCTTGAAAAACCATTCTAAGGGCTGATTAATCATAGCCATGTCTCTTCCTCCTGCCTTTTTATCTTTATTTCTTATTTATGGATGATATAGTAATATAATGATTTTTAATAAGCTCTTAGCTTTTTGCTGCGCTCATCACTTTTTAAGACTCAAACTTTGAATGTTAACCATTCAGGGACACCTACAGGAAACACAAAAGCTTGAATAAAATCGAGATCAGATAAAATTGAGCATTACTGCTATGATTTATTTAATGTTTAGATCAGTGTTTCTCAACCTTGGCAACTTTAAGATGTGTGGATTTCAACTCCCAGAATTCCCCAGTCAGCCAGGCACCACAAGGAATGATGATGCAGGTTTAATTAATGATACTGCAAAAGCGTGATGTGGAACTCAATGTGCCACCAATAGAAATTTAAACTAAACAGCATTTAAATCTAATATAAACTGTATTGTTTTTTATTGTTGTTGTGGGCTGGTCATCTCAGTGAACAAAGGATAGCACAGTTGAAGGAAGAGAATGAGAAGAATAAATCAGGATCCCTCTTAGTAAAGCCAGTATTTATGCAACTGTGTTAGATGTAGGTAGAGATGATGGTCTGAAGTCCTCTGTAGGGCACTCTGGGCTCGTCGGAATATTAATTCATGTTGCAGCTTCAGATCAACTCCAATGTCAATTTCAGTGGTCTAAAAGGGACCCTTTGGATTAATTCTGGGCCACTTTCAAATGGGAAAAGTAGAAGTGGCCACTTCACTGAAACTAAGAAGGAATGTTAATTTTTCCTCTAAAGTCAATATATTGCGGAAATTTGGACTCCCTTGTGGTAATATTGTAATCTATATTTTATACCGTTGGAAGAAAATAGCTATTTGGTTTTGGTAAGGACGGCACTGGGAAAACTGAATGATCCAGTTCTGGAAAAGCAGAGCTGAAACGTTTTCCTATAAACTAAAAAAAATATTTATAAGGGATCATGGGATAAGACTTCAGGACCACATAGACAGCTTGTAGCAAGAACTTGTAGCAAATTCTTGATGTAAATCATGACCATCCCGAGACTCATTCAACTCCCCATATATGCAAAATCAGCTAGAGTATTATCCAAAAATCAAGGTCCATAGTAACTGAATTCTAATCCTGATATGGATTATCAAATTTTCTGGGGTCCACTTGGTACACTATCTTCATTAAGGTGATGGAGATGGATGAAGCCATATGAATTTAGTTAGGAAAAAATAAAGTTCTATGTGATTTCTATGTAGTGGTTTGCCGTACACTATAAAGGTGTCAGAAACTTTAAACTGTTACAGTTCTAAGGGAATCCCCTACATTTCAAGCAAAATGCCCATTATTTCCGTCAGGCAAGGGAGACTCCCATCCTGTGACTATTCTTGTAATTATCTGCTAGAATACTTTTCCGGGAGGCATTGATTACCCTCTCATTCTAGCTAGTTGGAGCCACACTCTGCGTTCCCACTGATGGCATGAAGAAAACCAGCAGTCCATTTCCCAATAGCTAACAGACAGAGATGAAGTGGCTGGAAGAAAACATGCATATATTTGCACATTTAAGGGACACTGGCTTTTGTGGCTGAGAATGATAGGTTGCGAGAAATACTTTGGGTAGAGAAAAAAATAGAAATATTTTGGGTGGAGTGTGCAGTTTGCCCCAGCAGTTGGAGAGAAATTGATTGTTGGTGCAATTAATCAGTTTACCTTGAAATCAAAGGCTGATGCTCGTTTCTAAAATGCACTTGAGTATTCAGTAGCACACATTGCATTTTTGTCAATAGAGGAAACAATTCATTGCATTCAATTCTTCGTGCATAAACTTTCCCCTTATTGAAGCAATGGAAAATGGAAGGCTTTTATATGCAGTTGATATTCTTATGTGAAATTGCATTTCCATGCAGCACCTGGATCTGATCACAACGAAGTAAGTGGATCTGGCCAAAAAAAGACATATAAACAAAGCAGTGTCTTGCTGAATTGGATCCCTGGCCCATCTAATTGGGCAATCTGTCCACTGATCCCCAAGACTAAATGCAGTTGACTGATTATTGTCCTTGTATTACAACACTTAATCATGGAGCTTTACTCTGGAATATGTTCATTCAGAAAGCCACGAGTTGGATTTTTAGAGCATTTCATCTGTATCTCATGTTTTCTTCAAGACCACCTTTATACCCAAGGGAGAGAAAAAATACATTGAGAGTGAAAAATAGAATAGTTGCAGAGATTTTGATTACAAATTAAATGATACTCTGAAGTAGGGCTACTAGACTGGGGCTGTAAAAATCCAGAGAACCAGCAGATAGTGGCAACTATTTTATTCTGTATCTCTTTGTTGCTTTTCATTGATCTTCTAGGTTTTTGCAGCTTAGATATGATGGTAGAGGAACCCCCCGACTTATATGAGGGTTTGCGGGAGAAACTCCCCCGACTTATATGAGGGTTCAGAACTTCAGATCCATTGCTGTGACCTTCATCTTGGTCTACTCTTGTATTCTCAATTCATGTTTAGTATTCCCTCCCATTATTTCTTTAGATTGGTAGTTACAAATACACATTGTTCTGAGTGTTCATTTTGACCAGGGGTGTCAAACTCAATTTCATTGACTACAACATCAGTGCTGTGGTTGACCTCGGGGTAGTGGTGGTGGGGTGGCATAGCCAACTGGGTATGGCCAACTGGCTGGGTGTGGCCAGCTTGACGCCACACACTGGGTATGGCTGACTGGGTGGATGTTGCCAGCTCGACACCACTCCCCAAACTGCTGGCATGTTTCCTATTTGCACTGAGTAGACCGGGCCAAAGCAACACAGGCCGGTCCCTTACATTTTCCAGGATGGCCACGCGGGTCAGATCCGACCACATTGCTTGCTGGATCCAGCCCACGGGCTTTGTGTTTGACACCCCTGATCTTGACCATATTGAGATTTGGGGCCAAGCAAGGCAAATTTATACCTACATTTATATGGAGTATTTTGAGTGTTTCAGAATGTCCTGTCATTTTATATCTGTTTCATGTGCCTCCCCAAAAAACCTGTGTGATTGGTCATACTTATTAGTGTATATCTCTCATAACTGAATTCTGAAGAAAGTTCCATATTGTATCTTATTGGTAATGTAGGTGTAAACATGAAGTAGCTATAGAAATAAGTCTGGAATGTTTTTTTTCTTTCCTACATTAATCTCATTCTAAATGCCTTCAGATTTGTGAACCTTCAAAAGTGTTTGTTCTCCTAATTTTTAAAAAATGGAGTCACATAAAATGCAGTCATGCAGGATATGAAAGAAAAAATTGTTAAACATTTCTGGTAATCTTAAAAATTAATGCAAAAATGATGGGCAACTTTGGAGATGACCTACATGAGGCTCTGTGATGAGGTAATTTCCCAAGCATTCACCAGTCTCGCCTAAAATAGGAGATCAAATGGAAGGAATTACTTTATTATAGATAATACTGCCATTTCCAGATAGTTGTGCTTCAGTTAAACCTATTGAACCAAGATCCTCTGTGCATTTCTGTCTAGAAAATTACTCTGTTGAAAGATATGCTATAGGAAAAAGGAAAATGACTAGACTACAGACATTTTCAGCCCATTAACAAAGATGCAGTCAGCTGCAAATCAGATTTCAAATCATGCTTTTTTTGAGAGTTTGTTTTTAAAGCAGTGGCTTGTCAGCTTTGGAAATATTTCTCTCTTGGGTACAGAAATAAATAAATAATATTCCCAGAAGACTGAAGAAGGATGGGTAGCTTTGCAAGTAAGCACCCTTTTGTTAATAATTTTCACCCTTTTGACACTACCTTCCTCTTTATATACCACCTGTGATGTCTTCATCTCCAATAATGCTTCTACTACAAAATCTTTTTCCCCATTTTGTTCTGTGCAGAGGTAATTAATTGACAGCTAGGCTATTCAAGTATGGTTGTATAGGAATATCTGCAAGGCCTATCCCTAAATTTGAAGGTGCCAAAAGTAGTTGGGTAGGAAAGATGTCTGGTCACAATAGAGCTTAGTTTCTGAGTAGGGCAATTGTGTGCATCACCATAGTAAGCCAAGATATTTAAAAAAATATTTGACCTGCAAGTGATTATGGTCTGGTTCATATAGATGGCTAAGCCAAAAAGGAAGTTTATAAACTGTAGTAGTTGGGTTCACATAAAATATTTATCTGAGATCAAACAAAATTAATTGTGACTTAGCACAGAATGATAAACCACCTACTCTTAGCCATGAGGTCACATAACTACTGCAAAAAGAAGCAAGTTATATTATGACTTATGTATTATATGAATCCAGAGAAATGTAAAGCATTAAAGCGCTATCTACTTTTTATTATTATTCTGCTAAGCTATTGAATGTCTTTAATGCTCAGAGTTTTCTGGAGTCCTAGTCAGAAGGCCGAAACATAAAACTGTGATGCCAAAGGACAAGTTTTTCAACCACTAGAGAAATAAGGAACTATTTGGTTGAAATTATGCAGGAGTTTGCTGTTCAGAGCAACAAACTCCACAGAGTCATCCAAACAAAAAAATAAACTTGAAATATTACCACTGTATCAATTCAGAACAAGCAACTGAATACTAAAGGTGAATGTAAAGGCAAGCTTATATAATTTTAACTCTAGTGGCACAATTGTACTTCAATTGTACTTTAGTAAAACTTGTTTATTAGCCAAATGTATCTGATCTCAGAGGCCTGCATGACAAGTTCATTACATATCAATTTAATTAGCCAATTTACATTTAATTTACATTTCAATTAATGTCTTTAGCAACAAACGTTGCATTAATAGGGTAATTGCCTGTTAGGCAATATGTAATATGTAAAAAGAATAAATAGCCACATTCTGAGGAAGCATTCCTATTTTCTACATTTTATTACCATAAATAACCTAAATAATTATTGCTCTTAAGGGGCTATGTCCCAGTTCCCTTCTGGGCCTAATTACAAAGACTTAGTACCTCATTAAGCAAAATGGTTTTGAAGTCACAAAAAAGCATTACTGTAATCGTGACTCATTAGTTTCAACAAAAGGAGGGTGAGAAACTGCAAAGCAGCAGTTTAAGATATATTAATTTTTGTGGGAGATAAGCAGAATCCTATTTATGAGGTGGTACTTAGGAGTTGTTTAGGTGTTTTCATCATAATCTTTTTTTTTTTAAACCAGAGACTTTGTGCAACTGACATTGTTAATTTAAAAAAAATGATTTTTTTATTTATCAGATTTAAATGCCCACAAAAACATCAGATCCACTGACATCCTGGCATGGCACACTCTGTCATGTCCCAATAACTTTTTTTCTGATGAAAACTGCAGTTAATTTGTTTAAGAGTTGAATTACAGAAGCTTGAAATGCATCAGAGGTCAAATTCATAGTACTTGAGAATCATGCAATGCAGAATAGTACTAGTCAGCCACAAATATAAGAGACACAAGGTCAAACCAGGGCTTTGTGGCAAAGTTGATTCTACAACTGACTTTTTTTTTCAGATGGCACCAAGTTCTTTTATGAGACAAAAATGAAAGCAAGAGAAATAAGCAAAATGATGTCCTCCATTTTTGATTGGTGCAGGAATGGTAAATTGCAGATGGAGAGAATGAACATTCTGAAAAGAGTCCTGTGGTTTACCTGAAATTTGTGGTTGGGAGCACCCATTGGTGCTCTTGTCATTTGTGTGTCTTCTTTGGCTGAAAATTAAGCAGCATTGGAAATTGGCTATTCCTAGAGCAACATTGTCAAAATGTGAGCCCTCGCCTAAGAAAGGTCAGTGGCAGCATATCTGGAAATGACAGCAAGGATTAGATATTGAGATGATGTCAAGAGGCTTTGGCGAGTGAGGAAAATTGGAAAGGAGGGAAATGGACGGGAACAGGAACAAGTCAATGCAGTTTGGAGGGCAATGGTTTTTTTAATTACCTGTATGTTCTTCTTAGGGATGAATGTGTCTGGCCCAAAGTCACACAACTGGCTTTTGTATCTAAGGCAGTTCTAATCCAGCCTCCCTTAGCTACTACACCAAACTATCTTACCTTCTCATATTAGAATTCCTTAAATTCCATACCAAATAACTCCTTATAAACAATAGCAGATGTTATATGCCAGTCTTTGTCTCCAATACTTCCTGCTCCTTCCATCCTCTAACTATTCACTTTCAAGTGCCCTTCCCAATGTTTCTGCCACCTTTCTTCAGTATATGAGAAGGTGTCTATTGCTTGTTTGCAACTTTGCTACAACCTTGGTAAGGCTTCCTGATTCTGTGGACCATCATCTCCTTTTTCTAGGTCAGTGTTTTTCAAACTTGGCAACTTAAACATGTGTGAATTTCAATAACCCAGAACTGAATTCCTGGCTGAGAAATTCTGGGAGTTGGTAACATCTTAACGTTACCAAGTTTAAAAAACACTGCTGCATATGGTATCATATCCAGGCTTCTCTTAAAATACTTCTCTGTTCTTTTCAACTAATCATCAGTACCCACTATCAATCACAGTTCTTTTCTTTAAATAAAAAAACTTGGCCAGAACTTTTGACCACTGCAGGTCTTTTTTTATTGTAATATCTACAGGAGTTCTTTCTACAGATCTACAGATCTTTCATTGTAATTCCCAATCTAGTTTATTGATCCCATGACCAATCCAATTTTTCCCCCGTCTGACCATTAGTCATAAACACAAAGATAGGTTCTCTCCTTGATCGTTTTTAATTATGGCAATTTTTGCTATCTTTCCATTGCAATCATGTGTGTGCCTTCAACTTAGTGTTGGCCTCCAGCCCATTGCCTGGACAAGTCCTGGCACTTTTCTTGGTAAGATTTTCCACATGTGGGTTGCCATTGCCTCCTTCCTAGGGCTAAGAGAGAGTGATTATCTCAAAGTCACCCAGCTGCCTTTGTGTCTAAGGCAGGAGTGGAATTTAGTCTCCTGTTTCTAGCCTGATGCCTTAAACCAGAAGTGTCAAACTCACAGCCTGTGGGCTGGATGCATCATGTGCTGGCCACACCCACTTCCATTTTAGCAAAGGGAAAAAAAACTTGTGATACATCACATGATGACAATGTGATTATGCGAGTTTGACACCCCTGCCTTGAAACTCTACACCAGATTGGCTTTCATATAACAACTATTGCCAAAGTAGAAACAACAGTCATGAACTCAATAGGTCACAATAGTGTTTGCATGATATGCCAAGCAACCACTTTTTAACCAGGTTTTGAGGACTACTGTGCAAACAAATCCCCAAAGCCTTTAATATTCATTCAAGTCAATAGCAAAAGCTGGTATAGCAAGGCATGGGCATTTTTCTCCTTTTTTCTCCTTCTTTTTTCCCTGGTGGTTGTTAGTGGTAATGCTGACTGTGTGGTGTCAGAGACTCGAAACAAAGCATGGAAAACAAAATGATTATTTAAATGTTGAATCATTACAGACAAGATTTTTTCCCCAAAAAAATAAAGTCTGTAACCTGGAGGTTATTTGTTTTACTGTCATTACGGTATACTTAGTGTATCTTAGCCAGCCTGATAGTTTCTTTTTTTTTCTGCTTTCAAATACAAAATAGCACATACATAAGAAATGAAAAACCTCCAATTTATTCTACAAAACTGTTCATCAAGTAATATAGGGAATTGAGGAAAAGATTAAGAGCTTACATTTTTCATTTGACTTACTTCACATAAAATTTTATTGAGCATAAAATGATGGGAGGCAAAGAAGCAAGAATATTTCTGTTTTATCTCTGTCTGAGGCCTATAAATCTTCTTGAAGTATCATTAATTATAACAGCATCTTTCATGATGCTATTCTAAAAAGTCTGCCTGCCTCTACATTACAACCCCACTGTTTCCATATGTTTATAACATGAGTAAAAAAAATCATATTAGGCTAAACTTTGCTTAGGCAGAAAATCTGCAGGAAAGAAAAATCATTTTATAAAGACAGACTGTATTATTACATAACAATAATAATCAAACATACAATACAATTTAAACAAAAGTTCTTTCATTCTTTTCAACATAAAGCAGGCTCACTTTTGATGATTTTACCATCTTATCATTTACCTTGGAATACACTTAAGAAATCTTGCTTCCAAGGTAAAGATAAATTTAAAATCTGTCATAAATAATATTTAACCTGGAGCTTTTGGGGCGAAGGAGAGGCTTTGAGTCACTATTTGACTTCTGGCAACTGCCTGAAAAGCTCTTGCAGTTTTCTTGGCAAGATTTTTCAGTAATGGTTTGCCACTGTCTTAATTCCTAACTCCTAGGATTGAAATAGATCAATTAACCCAAGATCACCCAGTTGGTTAGGTGCAGACTCTGAAATCTCTTTAAGTCCCTAACATAGATGTTATCTTCCATTGTTTTTTTTATAAGGCAATAGTTATTAGGCATTAGGATGCCAATTTTCTCTTAGTTATTAAATATAAAGCATCTTCCTCCCTCCCTCCCCCACTCTCAATCTGTTACAATTTTGGATTCTTACAAAATAAAACAATGTATAAAAAGATGTATATTATCTGTTAGGACCTCTTACAATAATATTCCCAAGGCCTGGAGTTATCAGACATTTAGAACAAAGTTAACCTGTATCTTAAAGATTTCCCTAAATACTCCCTTTACTTGAATATTCACTGTATATTTTATGACAGAATAGAAAGAAGCTTTGTGGTAAAGTAGCTGAGGGATCACAAATTTGCTGAGTAACAAACTGTCCAACTGTCCTTGACAGGCACAGTCAAACAGTCTCTGTCAAGAAACTTGCAGAAGAGAATTGTATGTTTCCATGATGAAATACTCCAGTCATCTGCCTAAGTCTTAAGAATTTAAGCAATATCCTGTTGGAACACATTGCTTGCCCATCTAGTCTATTCTCTCAATGACCAACCACTAGTCTCCCAGCAGAAGATTGCTCTTCAGAGGCAATCACATTCCCATCAAGTCTAATTATCCATTGAGCCTTATGACTTCCGTGAATTTGTTTAATCTTTTTGGAAACCAGTTGAGCTAGAAGTCAGCACCATATCTTGTGGTACTGAATTCCAAATCTGAATTATGTGCAGCATAAAGACTTCCTTTTGTCTATCCTGATTATTCCAAGACTCAATTTCATTGGTGATCTCTGGTTCTAGTATTTTGGGAAGGGAAAAAAATGTTTCTCCTCATCTATCAAAATAAGGCATAATTCTGTACATCTCAATCATGACACCTTTAATTTGTCTCTTTCTAGACTAAAAAGGCCCAAATGTTATAACTTTATCTCGTAGGAAAGCTGTAACATATTTATTTTATGAGGATATTGAAATTCTTTTAATGTAAGAGGCATGTGTACTTTTTTCAAGTTAAGGATGGAATAAGACTTATGCAAGCATATTGGGGACCAGGGAACAAAACAAATCAGATCAATTTTTGGATCAGAACAGAGACAAAAATGTAAGCTTTCCTTGCGATTATATTCAAATATGAGACATGGGAACTAAATTAATTAATCACATTCATTATTTTACTGATATTTTCCTTTATTTCCTATGGCTTATTATAAATCAAAGATTTGGACAGACTGAATGATCACTTGCTTCTTTGGATCCTCAGTTTGCACACTTCTAATTTAGTCTTTGGAGAACATGACTCCTGACATCAATCATTGATCACTTGATCATAGATTTCTATAGGCAACTTTTATAGCTACCAGCATTATCACAAAATGACTTTTTTTTTTCTTTAACAGTTTGACAAATAAATTAGTCATCGCTCAGTTAGTAAACTGTCCTGCAAAGTAGAAGGAGGACTACAAGTGGCAGAGCTTTCTGAGGCGTCGTTACAGGTAATCCTCAACTTACAACAACAATTGAGCTCAAAATTTATGTTGTTACAAGATAAATTTGTTAGGTGAGTTTTGTCCTATTTTATGACATCTCTTGCTACATTTGTTAAGTAAATCACTGAGGTTGTTAAATTAGTAACACAGTTGTTAAGTGAATCTGGCTTCCCCATTGTCTTTGTTTGTGGGAAGGTTGCAAAAGAGGACCTTGGAACATAGCAACGGTCATAAGTATGAACCAGCTGTCATATGTAAATCACCTGACCAAAGAGATGCTGTCACAGTCATAAGTGTAAAAAATGACACTTTTGTCATAATTTTGAAACAGTCTCTAAATAAACTGTTGTACATCAAGGACTACCTGTATTTTAACATATGTCTCACTTATGAGTAATCATATTAATATTACAGATTTCATAATCAATCATTTGCTAGTTTTTATTTTCTGCTCCACGTGTATTTTCAAACAACTTTAAAAAGCCTTTATGTTACTATATAAGTGATGAACAAAATACCAAATGCATTCTTTTCTTCACCCTCTTCCCAATATTACTATGTACCTGACAAGGCCATCAGGTAAATGAGTAACAATGGCTTGCAAACAGTACCTTTCATTAACATATTTCAGAACATTTGATTATTTAAACAACATATATTCATTCCTTTGTTCTGCTTATGGTACTGATAGTTTACCAAATCAATCAACTCTAATGTCAGAAGTCAGGGTAGCTTGGCCTTGCTCAAAATGAAGACTACCATAGATCATTTCTCAAGTTCATTTCTTACCTAAGGCATGACCAGATTTTACTTTATATGTTTACTTTTTGAAATATTTTTATCAAAATATTTGTAATTCTTTCCAAAATCCACAGGTAGTCTTTAATCTGATCTATCATTTCCTTACACTTTGATAATTTGATTCATTTTGCTCCTTCTAGATGAAATTATAATCTTTTTTGTAAATTACATTCTGCCTGTATGTTGGATTGTTACATTTTGAAATTTTTGGCTTCTTCTCTTGATTAAACACATTTTACAACCTGTAATTTGGTTACTGTGAAATGTACTATTAATCTGGTAATTAATTAATCAGGGATAAACAGATGAAATGCCATTCCACATAAGACAAATTGTCCATCATTGGAAGGTATTTGGAGCTACACAGCAGCACAGCAAAATACAAATAATAAAGATGCAGGTTAAAAAATTGAAATAATGTTACTTCTTGCCAGGGTGTTTAATTAAAATGGATATTCACATTTTTTAAAATATGTCATAACACTGGATGTTGTGAGCTATCAGTATGGTAGTACTTAAACAAGTATCGCGTAATATGATACAATTACCGTAATACTGAAGACCTGACTTAATAATTGTGTTTTGAAAATAGATTTGAGAATAGTACTTTATCATAGACTATATATATAACTCAGTACAATATAGGTAGTCCTGTAATCTTTCTTTTAGTGATCATTTGAAGTTACAATGGCACTGAAAAAACTGACTTATGACCATTTTTTCACAGTTACAACTGTTTGGTCATGTGATCAAGATTTAGAAGCTTGCAAATTGTTCATATTTATTATGATTGAAGTGTCCCGGCATTCTGTGATCACCTATTGCGATTTTCAGACAAGTAAAGTCAATGGGGAAGATGGGTTCACTTTACAGCCGTGTTACTATCTTAACCACTGCAGTGATTCACTTAAGAACTATGGCAAGAAAGGTTGTAAAATAGGGCAAAACTCACTTAACAACGGTCTCACTTAGCCACAGAAATGTTGGGCTCAATTGTGGTCATAAGTCAATGTGGCTGTAAAAAGAAACATGTGATTTCAGGCTACGTCCAGAAAAGTACAGTATATACCTTCAAATCACATGACATAATCAGTCCATTCTGATTTGCATTGTTCAGACCACCATTTGAATACTATGAATATATCAGACACCATACTTTAAGAATTCAGAGCAGTTAGAATAAGAAAAAGACATCAGAAACCACCAGGAACAATACCCTATGTGTCAAATATGGTATGAAGATTTAGTCTTGAGAAGACTTGAGGGTGAGTGCATTAGACCTATTCACATACCTGAAATGTTGTCATAGTGAAGCCCATATGTCTTTTCTGACATTTCAGAATTCAGGAGATAGCACATTGGACTGAAGATACAGGAAGGAAAATGGGAAAACGGATATTATAAAACATATCTCAGATATTTTATTGGATAGATCCAGTTTCTCTTTGAACACATTCATGGAAGGAAAATCTATCGTTCTCTTGTAAGTTTTTCTTAAAATTCTATTGGAATGTATTTCCATGTAATTAAAATATGTTATTACATAATAACATTCTGTAAAATAAGGACTAGGTCTTACCTTTCTTGCACAAGATCTCCGTTCAGGTATTTAATGAGTACAATACTATCATATTCCCACAAGGTATCCTATCTGAACAGTTCCAGCAGCCACCGCAGCCAATTATTATGCAACAATATCCGACAAAGCTTCTGTAAACAGTATCAGACAAAGGAATGTATGGGCAGGTGGTGAAAGTTCTAACAGCTGTTTGGGGACTGAAAGAATTCTTATCAACATACAGATACAAACATGAAATTTCATTTCATTTCACAATCTAGAGGCCACCGACTGCACCAGACTCTAGGCGGCATGTAAATTTAAAAGCAAAAAACAAGATTAAAGGAACGAAGATCATAGGCATCTGGACAAAAGAGCAAACAAAAAACCATGCAAGGGCTCAACATCCAATTAGCCCAAGGTCTGGAAGAATAGTAAGGTTTTCAGTGTTTTTGTGGACACCATCAGAGCGGGAGCTATACAAATCATTGGGGGGGGGGGTTTGCCATTCCAGATAGCAGAGACTATGACATAGAAGGCAGTTCTGCTACATGGCATTGTTTAATAGAAGGAACATGAAGCATTGAAAATTCTGCCTACCTGTAATTTTATATAATGGGCAGAAACTGCAGGAAATAGGCAGTCCCCCCAAAACAAGACCAGGCTCTGTGACATGAAGACTTTATAGATACAATCAGCAACTTGAATTACATCTGGAAGCCAATTTGTCCAGAATTATTGAGTCTGGTGATGACCTTCCAAGGAGGTCTATCACTACCTTTTTTAAAGTCAGAGGAACCACCACCTCCTTCAGGGAAGCTGACTGTTCTGCATGGAGCTCACCACACTTCACCTCTTGGGGATTGCTTTAATAACACCAGAAGGATATGGATCTAATAATCAGTTGGCTGAGCTCACGGTTTGTAAGACCCTGTTCACTTCATCAGGAGTAACATACAAACTCAGTCACTCAGGTATCTCCAATGGAATAGCCCAATCAGAATACACTTCTGAGTGGATTTGAACAAGTTTATCTAACAAAAAGCTAGAATATTCTTCATAATATCTGTAGAAGATCCAGCTCCAAGTTACCTTGAACCAGATTTAAGTGTGACCACTGATATACACCAGGCCTTTGATAGCTTGTATAAGTCCATGGCCAACTCCCAAGCTGACTAGATACAACATAGTCTGGTGGCAAGTTAAAATATCCAGGTACCTGTGGCACAGCATCTCTGAGAGTGCTCAATGATCTGTGAAAATCTTGAGGAAGTGAACATAGAATAACAGAGTTCGAAAGGACTTTGGACATCAAACCCTTGCTCAAGCAGGAAACCCTATATTATTTCAGACAAAAGTCTCTTTTTGAAAGGCTCCAGTGATAAAAGACCCCACTTCTGAAAGCAAACTATTTCATTGGTTGTTTGCTCTCACTGTTTCCTCCACTGAACTCTAGCTGATGCCAAACCTCAAAGTTGGGCAGGTACAACTTCAAGACCCCCTTCCTACCAGTCCTACCTAAGCGCTGGTTATATACCAGGCACCTCATCCAATTAAGTCCTACTTCCATCTCTATCACCACTCAAATGGGCTTTTACGCCCAGAGACTTAAAGGGTTCTCTATGTGTCTTGCTGACTTCACTCATTAGCCAAAAAAAGAGAGCACCTAACCAAGAGCTAACAAAATTCAAAAACCGTTTGTTGAATACCATAATGAAAATAAATCCTTAATATTTTTAACACAGGAAGATGTTTTCATTAGGAAGTTAATTTTCTAACTGCATATTGGATAGCAGAAGGGTGGTCGCTGGAAAAAGACAATGGGCAATGTACGATGTACCATTTACCCAAGCAATGTTAGTAAGACCATGCAAAACTATAAATGAAACAAGTCACATCAGTGAGCCAAAAACAGTGATCTAGTCTGCATTTTGCATTTTAAGACTGCTGTTAGCTCTAGTTTTATTTCTTGATATCAACCTTTTTTGTCAGTATCCCTGCCTACTGTAATACTCTGGGGGGAAGGGGAGAAATTAGGTGATCCAAATATTGTATGCATTGAAGTTTCAATTTAATGTTTAATTACATTTCACCTGAATTAAGATAAGATTTCCAACTAGCATTGCTACCTTGGCATAAACAAGATTCTGGTTACTTAGTTTAGCTCAACTATATTCTGCAGTGTTTATTTTCTAATGAAAGCAAACTCTGTTTATCTTTGAGGACATTTATGGTCTGCTAATTAAAAGATAAAGCTGGGAAGTGTTAATGAGTCTCTTCTGACAACGCTTACTCTATTTTGTATGAACCACAGCATTCCTTCACTTACTCTTTTAAAAGAGGCATCAGTTGTATCAATTGTAATTTAAAACTTTTCCACTAATTTCTCTATTAATTAGCCAATTAGAAGGCTGATGACTAAACAAGCCAAAACCATAAAAAAAAACTACATATCTTAGGAGGGGAATCACAGAAATGTTAATTTGGATATCTTCTTTTATTGTTCAGAATTATACTTTCAGATACTCCAACCAGCCTATCAAAATGGGAAAAGGCTTCTTTTCCTTCCTCATCTGTTAAACTAAAAACCATTCAAACCATTGACCGGATAACGTCTTCCATCCTTATCCCGTCAATGGCCCTAGGTAGGAGGCGATAACGCCTGCCATTGGAACCGGAAGTGACGACACTTGGCCCGCTTCAGCTTTCTCGGCCCTCCAAACCTGCCGTGGATACGCTAGCCACGCCTTCTCGCTCCTACTACTGTCAGGGGCCCCATTAAGCGTTCCGGCGCTATGGCAACAGAGTCTATCGGGCGCGTTCCGGGCCTAGCCAAGCAACGCGTCCTATGAAGGGCCGGAACAGGAGGGTCCCGCCCGTCCGCCCCTCATTCCCTCTTCGGCCTGCTCTTCTCATCTGGCGGCTGAAAGACAAGGCGGCTCTATGGCGCCCTGCAAGGGTTTCGTTTGCGTTCTGGAGCTGCGTATACGCACGGTGAGGAAGCTTGGTGTGTGTGTGTGTGTGTGTGTGTGTGTCTGGACGGAAGTTCCTAAAGGCGCCTCGGAGGGCCCTGCTCGCTTTACAGGGGCGCTTGATCTCTACGGGCGACGGGCCTGGTGGGCGGAGCTTAGGGGGGGGGGAAAGGCAGAGATTCAAGAAAGGGGAGAACTCGGTCTTTCGGCCGTGAAGCTAATAAAACTAACGGGGTGGATTCCTGACCGAAGCGATGTAGGTGAGGAAGCCTGGAGGAGGGTTGGTTGCCTTTCTTGTTGAGAAGAGGCCGACTCGAGGCTTCAGGAGCAGCGCTTTGCTTTAAAGGCCGGTGGAGGACGCGGCCTCCGGGAATGGCTTTCTTTCCGCCTTGTTTTTATTCCCATTCTCTTTCCCCGGCATTTACTAAGTAACCGACGATTCTTCCACAGAGCAAACGACGCTCTTCTTTAACTTCATGGCTCTCCTGGTTGCCGTATTAGAGTCTCTGGTAAAAAAAAATATATCAGGACCACCACTAAGCATTCACTGAACATCTGGGTTTTTACAGCCAAGATCTGGCGCGTCTGTTAGTATCTGTGTCCATTTAGAAAATTGGCTCCTTTCCCCCATTCATTCTTCTTTTCTCAGGGGTGAACTAACGGATAGACTACATCCGGGGATCACTCTCGTTTTTGGCCAGTTACAGTCTTAAAATACAAGTTTGCTGTGTGTGTGTGTGCTTTACATCTCTCCTTTTGTTGAATTTCAGTCCCAGGTTAAATTGAGTGCTGTTCATGTGTTTTCATTTCTATATTTGAAAGCCAGCGTTTCTTTTATCTTTCATGGACTTCAACACACACACACACACAGACACACACACACACACACACAAGACACACACACACTTCACATGAAATACACTACCATTCAGTTTAGTAGGTTGTAACCATCTTTCCCTTCACTATATCAAATCAGATTCACATACTAATGCTGAGTGTATTACAGTATTACTTTCCAAAGCAGAAAGATTTGTTTCTTAAGTGTATCCATATTTGGGGGCTGGGGAGGGGAGGGGAGGGAGGAGTAAAGTCTGTTTTGAATAGCTGAGCTTCTGCTGATTGCGTGGATACTATTCATGTGGTTTTCTTGACATAGTAGAGAAGTAGTGCCATTCTCTTTGACCAGGATTCACCCCCCCTCACAATTTCTCAGTAGCCTATAGATTTTAGATTTGCTGTTTCAGTTCAGATTGTAACCAAGCCTGCCCTGTTTAGTTTCCATGCACAGACATAGTCAGATGCTATTACTTGATGAGATACCAGCACACATATAAAAGATGAAACATTTTCTTCCTAAAATAATGGCTTATGAACTCATCTACAATTAAGACTGCATAGAAAGACCAAGAGAGCCAGTTTGGTGTTGTGACACCAAACTGGAAACTAGGAAGATTGTGAGTACTGGGGAGACTGAGTACTGCCTTGGACCTGCCATTCTCAGTCCCAGGAAAACGGTAGTAGCAAGCCATTTCTGAACTCTTGCCAAGAAAAGTACAGGGACTAATTCAGGCAGTTGTCAGAAGTCAACGGTGATTCAGACAAGGGAGAAAGAAAGACCAAGCATGAAACATTCAAATGTAAATTTGAAA
Source organism: Pseudoxenodon macrops (assembly GCA_032467955.1). NCBI lineage: Eukaryota > Metazoa > Chordata > Lepidosauria > Squamata > Pseudoxenodontidae > Pseudoxenodon > Pseudoxenodon macrops. The sequence goes on along the minus strand of JANHFT010002807.1, from coordinate 142,685 downwards.
GCCACTGAATTCTACAAATGTATCTTATAGATTAGTTCTTGAGTATTGCTGCAATTCAGCTGTATAAAACAAAACACTGAAAAAACAGCCATTTCCTCATCAAATCATTCCAGATTGAGTAAATGTTTTCTCGCAGTTTAAAAAAAAATTCATGGCTTTCTTTTAATTTTGATTTTTGATTTGATTGTTGTTCTTCGCCCAGTAATAGCTTAGATATCTTATTCTCCTAATGCAGTGTTTCTTAACATTTTTCTTCTCAGGATCCTTTCCCTTTTAAAAATGCTGAGGACCCCCAAAGGAGCTTTGTTATATGGGTTATATTTATCAATATTTTCTGTATTAAAAGTTAAAATTAGCTGTTACTACTACTTTTCATGGTTGTTTGAGGGGATTTTAATATTGTATTCTTTTTTTAACATAGGCTGATAACTAATTTTGATTTCTTAGACCCCTAAGGGACCTCCTCAGACCACCCTTTGAGAATCACTGACCTAATGGTTTATATTTGAATTATAAAATTGATGCATACTAACTTCAGTGACTAAAACCATTGCTGTTCAGAAATTGATTCTATGCTTGGTTTCTCTCTTGTTCTATAAAATGGGCATACTTACTTTCTTTTTGGTAAGTAACTATCCACCCCTCCAACAACTTAGCAAGGCTGGTTTATCCCAGTATGAATGGTAAGTAAGCCATAATATGGTTTGTTTTATTTGATGTAGTGGATTGGCTTATTCAAGAAATAAAGGAATGTTGCATAATTTCTTTCATCTTGAGAGTCACACCAAATTTAATAGAGTATAAAGGACCAGGCTTCAAATGTGGGTGGATTTAGAGATCCACAAGAGCCACTGCATTGTAATACGAGCTTTCACCTTAATGACATTCTATCTATCACAGAGCTAGTATCATGGTGTAACACTTAAGTTTTCATTTAACCAATGTGAGTGGAAGTGGGACTGTACTTTTTGGGAAGTGGGTTCAGGGTTTTATATGCAGCTAGTAGCTTCTACATAATATCCAGATACTGATTTTCCACATTTATTCTTGAAATTATTATTACAGGTTGCTAATGTTACCCATATCAACAAACATTCATTCATCCACTGACCTTCTATTAAGATATATACATTCATTTCAAAGAAGTAATTAACCAGAAAAGTTTTTAGCGAAAAGGAAAAAATGAATCACATCAGAAATAGCAGTATTCTGCAAACAGTGGAAGAAAATTTCAGATTTCCCCAACTTTTGCCTTTGACTTTAAAATAGCTATTCTTAACCAAGGAATGCTCAAAGGATGATGCATAGACTACTTAAAACCATTTCATTGCAATTTATTTAAAAGTTCAGTTATATTTCCTGTAACTTGAATTGTAATTACATAGGTTTGTCACGGTGTCAGTTTATAGGTAGCTGTAATATTTGCATTATCATCACTATTGTTTTTCTAACCATGCTCATCACGTTTAGTATGCATTTCATGAAGTAGACTATAGGATTAAAGTGTTACATAGTTAACATTCATTAGTCATAATTATTATGAATAATTGCTCTTTCAGGTAACATGCCCAGGTGTTGCACTGAAATCCAGGGAAAATGTCTATGTCAGCGCATGTATTTTTGGACAACATAAGAAAACTTCATGTGTTCGTGCAATATTTCCTCTGATATTTGATGAGAAATTAATGTTTGAAAAAGTAGGTATTACAACATCATGGCTAACATTTAACATATTCATATTCAAGCACTTTGTTTGCTTGGATATTATTTCTGTAATATTTCATTTTCAGCTCACTTTATTTTTTAATTAATGATTATGTATAGTTATATAATATAGGTTTGCCTGTATTTTTTATTTTAAAGGTATTTTTGTTTTTTTTAATAGGTGAGGGTATTGTTTATGGAAGAAATGCAGTATTCTTCAGGGAATGTAGATATTGACTACATACATTCTATTTGTAGAAATAATAATTCATTTCTACAGTCACTTGATTAATAGAAAAGTTTAGTCCCTGAATGGCATGAGTGAACTATAGTATGTGAACTATTGGACAGAACTTCTAAATAAAGGAAACTTTTGTAAAGATACTTATAGCAATCTTTACAGATATGGTTTTATAAACACTCTGTACATTATGCTTTATGTTTACTAAATAATATTTTTCTGGCAGTCTTGATTTATTTATTGTTCCTTACATTGCAATGTATATTTTTGTCTGAATAACATTTTCCATCAACATGGTAAAGCTATGTAGATGCTGTTATGGCATATACCGGTAAATGGATAGCGTCAACATCAGAAACCACATGGAAACTATTTGACATGGGATTGTTTGTGTTTGAATTTAAATTGTGCATTTTAAAGTAAAAGTTCTTTAAAAATCTGTTCTGTGAAACTTATATTTTTTCCAAACTTGTATAATCCCTCCTATATTAGTGTATTAATTGATTCAGCAGGCTTTATTGTGTGATGGTAGCTGATTATGACATTGTAGTAAATAAAATATTCCCTCACTTTTTCAGCACAGCACTGAATTGCAAATCTTGACATAACTGCATCATGATTTTAACAGACCTTCCAGCCTTGCTTTTTAGGTTCATACTGGGTCAAACCTTAATTATGGTATCTTAAACTTGTCCACACTGAACAAGTTCTACTCAGTTTATTGGGACTAATTCCCAGTTGGTTATACTGGCCTGGAGATACACGTTCTTAAACTTAGCAGGACTTACTTCTGAGTAGATATATATTGAATTAATTTTAACTCTCTGACAGAATAAATATAAGTGATGTTCCATTCTTTACTAGAACGAAAGAAAATAATTGCTCACTTTCTAACAAGGCAGGTTTGTTTTTCCAGGTTGAAAGTAAGATATTTATGTCAATTTTTAATTTAAGACAGTTCAGAAGTCAAAACAGAAAATAGCTGCTGCTTAGAAAAAAGATTATGTTGCAGTGAGAAGTTGTTGATGTTGTTTGACCGTTTTATTCTCTTAAAGAACTTACTACTCTAAATTATTATAGTGATCATATTTGTTAAATATCCTCAGGATTGTTTTAGCAGAATTGTTCCATTTCATTTTCTAAAACTTTCATTTTAGGTATATACTGATGTAGTTGACCCAGGAGATCTTGTTGAACTTTTTGAAAGTAGGTTTTTGGATTTTGGTTTTTTATTACTTTTTATTTCATGTACAAATTATTTTACATTATACAACATCAAAAATCAATTAGAAATTTCAGAAGATGTTCAGTCATAGTATGAAATGCACTAGAAATTTTCTCTGAAATAATGGAAATTCAAATTAAACTATTAAAAATAAGAAAAATGATTTCATTGGAACATTTCATTAATATTTTTAGATGATTATATATACCGGTAGAACTATTTGGTATATTTTCTAGGAACAGCTGCTACTTTTAAATAACTGAAGCTTTCATGATTTTAGAGTTTTGTCAGGCCTTTCCATTTTCTCAATATTCTTAAATAACAAAAGGGTAATTAAAAAGAATGATAGGAGTTAAGATAGAGTGTCAATTATAGCATATTCAGGTTCATTATTTTTGATTTGTTAAGATCCTCATCAGTTTGTTTTTCAGCAAAGGGCATAAAAATAGGTCTGAGTCAAGTTAGTGTTAAATTAGAAGACTTTCAGCAGATACCATGTAGTTTGCCTTGAGTATCATTATGACTGAAATATTGGGTACAGGTGTACTAATTAAATATTTGGCTCTGCATCCTACTCCCTCAGAAGTAAGTTCCACTAAGTTTTCAAACAGTGGTACACAAAACTACAGTCAAAGTAATTATTAGACCTGATTTGAGCTGGGGGGAAAATTGAAAGCAAAAACATTTATCTACCACCTGAAATATGCCAGATTTATGTATTAAAAACAGCTAAACTAAGAAATTAGCTCCATGTTCTTACCGAGTAGTGATGAGAAAAGCTTATATTATTATTTACATCTACCTACTGACCAAAATGCTTGAGCTCCACTTAGCACAGAACATTCTCCAACTCCAAGCATGATTCTGCATTGTCTCCTATTTTAGTCCTGGCAAGGCGGGGGGTATTTTGAGGTAACGAAAGAGAGGACTTTGGTTCACAGATCAAATATCAGTTGTGTTTCCAATTTCTAACCTAGACTGATGCTGCAGTTTTCAGTACAATTTTATAGCTTACTGGAAAATGCTTTGGGTCTTTATCTCTGCCTAATGTGGGATAGGAAAAAATCTCAACAATCAGGAAAAGAGCATTCCTCCTTGGGGGAAAAAAACTACATAAAGGATTTTACTTCAAGAGTAACAATAAACTGGCATTTAGATCATCTGATTCATTACCTTTTTCTGGACAGTAAATCCAATTTATGGGAATCCTGATGGTTAGAAGCTAAACTCTGCCATTTCCTTCTGCCTCTCTCTCTCTGTCTGTCTGTCTGTCTCTCTCTCTCTCTCTCTATGTCTCTCTCTTTTTCCAGAAACCAGTAGCTGCCCAGGATAACAAATGCAATAAATTGTACAAAGTTAGAGATAAACTGA